>CAEGAD010058237.1:0-57289 GCA_903067055.1 Poeciliopsis paucimaculata
CCTCAAGCTCCCAGGCCTCTGGTAGAGGACCCGAGCTCAGAGGATAAGAACCACCCGCGGTGGGTGAGAAGGGAATTATGAATATATATATATATATATGACAGCTAAAAGGAAAGATGAAGATCAGTCTGAGTGCAGGAGGCTCTGGAAAACTGAGAATTGATCAAAAGATATATTGACAGTCAACATTGTGTATAATATTATGTTGTCATGTTTATAGTAAATATGAGTGAATATGTAAGTATTAATTTATAAACACATCACACAGCTCTTAAGAAAGGTTTGGGAGGCTTTTCCCTCTAATGAGGCAAGCCGGAGCACCCGGAGAGAAGCTAAAACAAAATTTAGAAAGGTAACACAAAAACACACAAGACAAACAACCAAGCACACTCACACCCACACACACACACCCACACACACACTCACACCCACATACACATACCCACACACACACTCACACCCACACACACACACACACAAGGGACAATTTAGAGAGACCAATTAAGGCGGTGGGTGCTTTTGTATGGTATTGTTAAACCGGAGCACCCGGAGAGAACCTAAGTTAGAAAGTCTACCTATCCCTCTACCCGTCCATCCCTCTAGCCACCCATCCCTCCATCCTTCTGTCTGCCCATCCCTCCCCCACCCATCCCCCTACCCGCCCTCCCTCTCCCTCCATTAAAAGTTCTTCCACCATCCCGTCTTTGATTGGTTTCCGCCTTTTACTCCGTCGTTCATCCTGTCAGAATGTGCTGTTTGTTTACATTTGCCCTCATTAATTGCCAAGTCTTCTGATGCTGCTCCAAAGTCTGAATGTCTGGTTATCGACCTAGGACTTTTCTTGAACTGATTGTCGCTTTTTCCTTGGCAATCTGTTGAATCATCTGTAGTTGTACTTGTAGTTGTACTTGTAGTTGTAGTTGTAGTTGTAGTTGTAATTTTGTTTTCAGTCAAGTTCTCTGCTGCGGGGTAGAAGCTGTCTTTTCTTTGGGGGGAATCTGCTAATTTATTCTCTGAATGAGGTAGAAAAGGTCTTGGTTCAGGTGATAGTTTAGGTTTAGGGCTGGTTTTGGATTTTGGATATTTGTGGGTGGACTCTATTGAGTCGTCGCTTAAGCTGTGCTCATAATCTATGTTACTAGAAGACGACTCTGAAAATTTTTCTGGTTTCCTGATTGCAGTGATGTTTCCTGTTGAATACAAATCCGGTACTGGAAAAGCTTCTGATTCCACTGAATCATAAAGAGGTTTAAGGTCCCCCAGAAATTTCTCAATTTCTGGTTGGAAGGCCTTATAATCCTTCAGGAGATTATTGATTTTAGTCTTGAAATAATTCAAGCGATTGGTCAGCTTCTGTTTGTCCTTTTCAGTTTTTGAAAATGAGGAAAGCACTGCTTTTTTCCCAAATTTTACTTTTGGTTTCAACTCATCAATCTTCTTCAGGTGCTCATTCTCAGCCTGCTCCAGATCTCTGATCTTTTTCTCCATCTCTTTGTAAGTAACCTCCCAGGCAGTTTGATCCGAAAGTCTGTCGCTTAAGACCAGAATCACCGTGTCTAACTCTTTGTTGAGGGCTGTGAGCCTTCGTTTCTCGTCTACTGCACAGAGAAACTGGTATTTCAACATGGGCACATTGATCGTTTGTTGTCTCAACCTTTTGATCATCGCCACTAGTTTCTCGTTCGTTTTGACTGCTTCTTTCTTTTCTTCCTGTTGCGCCGCTACTTTCTCCTTCACAGTGGCCAAGTCGTACGTTTTTAGCTTCTCCCTCATGTCTTTAAAGTAGCTGTCTTGGAGGGCCATCATCTCCCCGTTTTCCCTTTCCTTCTCTGTGAACTCATCAAATATTTTAGTTTGATGGACAAGTTGTCGTGACAAGATGGCGACATTTTTTTTTAACTCTTTGTTAAGAAATGTCAGCCGTTCCTGCTGTTGTTGCACGGCCATTTTCAAAGATATCATCACAGGCGCCTCAAGTAGTTGTTCGTTCATGTTTTTCATTACATCAAAAAGCACATCTCTCCTTATGCATAGAGTGTCCACTCTGTCTTTCTCGTCAAACCAGATGTCAGATTGCAAATTCAGCTTAAAGAGCCGCCTTTCGCATTCTTTGAAAAAACTGCGTTCATCTCTCTCCAGTCTTGTCCGATTTTGATAACGTTTTCTGCGGTCTGTGGCGTTCTCGAGATCTGTGTTGACTTTCACGAGCTTCTGGAGCGCCCTCCTGTTCCTCCTGCGGACTTTTTCAGCATCAAACATAGCAACCATCGCTTTCTCCTTCTCAGCTTTATACATTTTCTTGGGGGAAAAGCCAAAAATGTCAGAGCAAAACAAAATGTAGATCAGACAGTGTCAAGGCCAAAAGCCAAATGGAGAGAATTCTGAGGACTTATTGCCTTTTAAGGCTATGACTTCAAAGGGTGCCCTCGGTGACATCATCAGCCGATGTTTGTGACATCATTGTTGTGATGTCTTAACCTCCCAGAGCTCTTTTTATTAATTATTGTTTGAGTGACTTTTAAAAGTGACCTGAAAGCTGCATTTCCCTCACTGACTGAAGCACTTTGGGACCAATGTGTCTTAAGTTTATTTTAGCAGCACGAAGCATCAGAAATCTAACATCTCCAATTTTCCACAGCAATGCTTGTGAAATTCATTTAAATTTAGATTTTTTTTCTTTATTTTTTTTTTTTTTTGCTGAACAGACTTTAAATTAAAACACAGAACGCTGTATCTAAACAGCTAAAAATAGCTGTTTAGATACAGCTATTCTAGAAAATGTGAGAGCATGGAGGGATTTTTAAACCAGAAAAGTACATGTTGCCATCCCTTACACAAAAATCACATGTGATCACACGTGATTTTACCATGAAACGTTCCAAAATCACACGTATACATGTGAAAATCACATGTGATTTTCATGGGGTTTTTTGTAAGGGATGGGGATTCAGTGTAGCAACGCCTTAAAAATTTGTTGCATTCTGAGTCGACTCAAGGATTTTATTCATTGTCATACCATTTTTGTTTGTTTGTGGTAAGAAATTCAGACTCAGATCCCAGATGAAGAAATATAATAGTAAAAGTGTGTGTGTGAATACTTTAAAATGTGAGATGAAGCTGAATTAAGTGCAGCTGGAGTTCAGCAATCTGACAGCTGATGGTAAAATCTGTTTCTTAGCCTGGTGGTCTTAGTTCTGGATGCTCTGGAGCACTTTATGTGCAGGATGGGTGGAGTCCTTCATTTTGTGGCGTGCCGTCCTCCTGCATTGGGATGTGTAGAGGTCTGATGTTTGGGGGAGTCCACTGTGTAGCTTTACTCATCATCTGCAGAGCTGTCCTCTCGGCATCAGCTGTGCCACGTGGTGATGCAGGTTTTGAGAATGTTCTCCACCACACAGCGATAGAAGCTCCTCAGGACTGTTGTTGGAGCTCTTAGCCGTACAGGGCTTGATTTCCTGCAGGGTCTGCCTCACATCTGCTGTGGTCACACAAAGTGGTGTGTCTCGCCAGGTGGTGGTATAAGTCAGTATCTCTCCTACTGGTCAACATCAAAACACAAAAGTCCAGATCCAAAACTTTGTGTTGTGTTTCTGGTACGCCTGTAAATCTGAGGCACAAGCGAGATCTGCAAACTGCAGCAATGGACAAGAAAGCCACTTTACTGAACACATTGGGGGTTAATTTTTGTTTCACCCTTTTTCTCGCTGTCTGCAGTTAAAATAGAGCAGAATTTTATTGACTTAAACAAATAACAATGAAGCTATAAAAAATTAAATGTGAATATAAAGCTGTGCTCAAATCTGCAGGTAAAATTATATACATCTTTAGAGAAGACAAAGCAGCAGCAGATAGAGGGATAATGCATCGAAATGATAGCTATACAGATTTCAAAATAAATAAGTTTACAAGAAGTAAAAGAACTATGGAATAATAGAAAATTATCAAGAATTAGATTTTTTTTTTTACTGCTACTTTAATGGAAATATGAATCAAGTGGACAACATGAATTATGGATGTAAAGAAACTAGAGAGCTGAGGTTTAATGTATTTGTTTTATTTAGATGACGTTGAAAAGAAAAACACGATTTTACGTTTTTTAGGAGAACTGCTCATAATTTTTTAGACGTGATGATCGTATGATCCAGCAGGTGGCGGTAGAGCAACAATGTGGATACCAACATTCATAAAAGAAGAAGGCGCTCCTCAATCTGTTGTTTTCTGGGGGGGATGCATTCAGTGTGTTTAATGTTTCCCTCTGAAGAAACATTGACGGAGTTTAAAGAAACCATCGTCCAGTCGGAGGAAGAGATGGATGATCAGCGCAGACTGCTTGATTTCTCCCGGACTCCCCAGATCATCTTACACCGAATAGGTAGGAAACAGCAGCGTTTGGATGCAGGTTAAGGTCTAAATGTAGGCACCTTTCTGCAGGAGGATCATTTTAGTAAATGTTCCCAACCCGGATAAATGTTTTGTTAACAGGTAAATGAACGCAGACATCACAGTTGTCCTGTTAAAACTGTTTATTTGCGGGAAAAGAGAATGGAGCCAGTGGAGCTAAGCTAAGGTCTCAGCTGTGTTTTATTTCTATTTCTTTGTTTTATTGCTTTTCAGACTCGCATTTGAAAACAGAAGGAACAAAACTACGCATGTCTAGTAAATAAATGACGGTAATAGAAGCATTAAAATGCTAGAGTTAGTAATAAATACAAAATAAATAATTCATATTATGTAAAAAAAAAAAAAAAAAAGAATAGAAAAAGAAGAAGAAGAAAGACACTAGAAAAAATGCATTTCCTGCGACAATGAATGTTGTAAACTGATTTATTTTATTTAATTGAAGCATTTTGTTGTGGATTCTGTGTTTTTCCTTTGTCTCTTTTATCTGCTATGTAACATTGCTGCATGGTTACATAACCATATCACATCAGACTGGATTGACAGTCACAGATAAACAAAATGAAACTGATTACATTTCCCTTTAGGGAGGGTACAGAATGAGCAGAAGAATAAAAGCTAAACGCAACAATCTTTGCTTCATAATTTGTCATCCATAAGGTGAGCTAAGTTACACCCAGAGCTGGACGGTCAATGTCACTTTTTCATTATTATGACTTGCATGGCTTGTAACATTTGATCATTTTGGGCATTAAGGCCTCTTTTTAATGCCAAATCTCAATATTTCTCAAAGTAATAACACTGGAGCTGGTAATCGGAGCTGGGTTGTGCGTAGTGGGGGAAAATAGGTCAGTTCAAAGACTTGCTGAAATGTAAGAAAAGAAAGCTAAACTTGAGAACTCGTGCAGCTTGTTGAAAATATAATATTAAAGCCCACAACTATATCAGAATGTTGTGCAGCACATTTAGCAACAAAGAAGTTAGTTAAAAGTGCTTTAAGTCATACAGTCACCCATTGTGAAACCAGCAATAAACATTACCATTTTTTTTCAAATGCAGTCCTCCGATCAGAATTATTATGTCACATCAAATATGTTGATCAATGTTCCACTTACAGTGAAAGGCAACTTTAAGCAGGTGGGTGTTTTGCCTTGATTTAAGTGAACTCTGTGTTTCAGGTCTTTTGCAGTTTTCTGGATCTTTGTTCATGATTTGCGGTGCATAGAAGATGAATGCTGCTTCTTCATTGTTTGATTCTGGGAATGCAGAGCAGATCAGAACCAAAAGACCTGAGTGATGTGGAAGATTGGTACAAACTGTGTCCTCTTATTCAAAAAAATGTTAAGGACTATCAATATAATTTCTTCACTATAGGGAGGATCAGTGAACAATCACGGTTTCGTGTGTGTGCTATAATCTGTGTAGTAAGTATGATGTTGTAAAAACATCAGTGACTCAATTTGTCAGCCATTTTAGTGTAAAACAGGTTTGTAACTCCAAAACAGACAAAATGTATGGTAAAGGGTATTAAAAAATTAAACTGAGGATCAGGAATGTCTGAACAATTACTATCCCAAGGCTTATATATATATGTTGTATCTTTCAGGAGATATGATGTTATAAAAACATGTGCTGATTTATTTATTTTTTTTGCCCCCTTACAATGTCTTGTCCTATTCCTGATAGGTGGAAGCCTCGATGCTTTGGAGTGATTTGCCAGAAAACAGCAATTTCCACATCAATGAGCGTTGTAATTTTTGAATCTTGACATTAATTCCTAGGTTTTGTTGTGTTTTATTTGTAGAAAGAATGAATATTGAGCAAGTAATCAGAATTTTTTTGGGGATTCGAAGAATTTTAACGAAGTTACTCTAGCAGTTGAAGAATTATATCGTTGGACTCCATCAAAGAGATAAAATATGAGGATAATGTGCATTCAGTTGCAGCAGGATTTTATGAAAATGGTAAAAGATATGAAAAACCCGAAACATGCAGAAGTAGTCAAGGGTTATGACAGTTTACATTTTGAATGGTATTTCTAGCTGAAAATATGCAAAAGTAGTTAGCTGTGAAAGAGCGATAAGGTTTTGCAGAACTTGGTGGAATTTCTGAGGTTTTCCTATCATTCTAATGTTGCCAAAATATGCATTAAAAGTTTAATATTTCATAATTTGTTGAAGACGATCTATGTCAAAAGATACAATCGTATTGTCGTGAATGACCAAAACATTGTAGAAGTTGAATGGTTGAAATAGAACAAACATTTTTGGAGTAGCAAGGCAAAAAATTAGCATCTAGAATAATAAAAACAAAGAATAAAGAGAAACATTTCAATACTGTCAATGCCTAACAGGACTGACACAATAAGGGAACATAAATATTTGATATGCGTCTGCCTCCACTCTTGAATTTCAAGTGTCTGGTGACTTTAATGTCAAACAATAAATTATTCTCCAATTTACTTGTAACTTTTTTTTTTCTTTTTTTCCAGACCACATCCAGCATAACATTTATATGAGAGAACAGGACGGTAAACAGGACAGGAGATCCACTCTGAAACGGGAAGAACCAGAACATCTGCAGATAAAAGAAGAACAGGAGGATCTAAAACATCTGCAGCTAAAAGAAGAACAGGAGGATCTAGAACATCTGCAGCTAAAAGAAGAACAGGAGGATCTAGAACATCTGCAGATAGAAGAAGAACAGGAGGATCTAGAACATCTGCAGATAAAAGAGGAACAGGAGGATCTAGAACATCTGCAGATAAAAGAGGAACAGGAGGATCTAGAACATCTGCAGATAAAAGTGGAAGAGAAATTTTACAATCAGAGTGAAGAACAGCTTACACTCCAAAAACAAGAGACTAATACCTTTATGGTAATTCCTGTTTATGAACAAACACATCACACTGAATCAGAACCAAACGGGAACCAAGTCATCTTCCAGGAAGCTGCTGAAGCTGAGAACCAAAATCAGGAAAAGAGCAATCCTAATGACTTTGGAGCAAAGAGAGACGAAGAGAAGAAACAAAAGAGGCATCAGAAAATCGAACACCATGTTGACGGTTCAAAACAAAACGGTCATGAAAACCTTCCTCAAAGTAGTGACTTGACTAAAAGTACATCAAGTGCCACATGTCAGAGGCCGTTCTCATGCTGGAAATGTTTCATTCGAAAAGATGACTTTAATTGTAACATGACAGATCACAAAGGTCAGAAACCTTTTTTATGCGTTATTTGTGGAAAAGGTTTCAGTTATACAAGTGAACTTACTGTTCACATGAGAGTTCATACAGGTGAAAAGCCATTTTCATGTGAGAACTGTGGAAGAACTTTCAGTAGACAAAATAATCTAACTGTTCACATGAGAGTTCATACAGGAGAGAAGCCATTTTTATGTGTGACTTGTGGAAGAGGTTTTAGTCTAAAGCAGCATTTAGATATGCACATGATGGGTCACACAGGTGAAAAGCCCTTTTTGTGTGTGACTTGTGGCAAACATTTCACTACAAAAAATTCTTTGACTATTCACATAAGAAGGCACACAGGTGAGAAGCCTTTTCAGTGTAAGACCTGTGGAGAAAGTTTTATTGATCAATATTCTTTGACTGTTCACATGAGGAGTCACACAACGGTGAAGCCATTCTCATGTGTGAACTGTGAGAAAAGTTTTTCTCAAAGAAAGCACTTAACTAAGCACATGATCACTCACACAGGTGAAAAGCCTTTTTCATGTGCAAGCTGCGGAAAATGTTTCAGTCAAAAATGTACTTTAAGTCGTCACATAATGATTCATGCAGGCGAGAAACCTTTTCAGTGTCTGACTTGTGGAAAATGTTTCAGTCAGAAATGTAGCTTAACGGATCACATGACAATTCACACAGGTGAGAAGCCTTTTTCATGTTTAACTTGTGGAAAAGATTTCAGTCGGCGACATGGTTTAACTCAGCACATGAGAAGCCACATATGAGAAGAATGGTTGCCATGGAGACATTTTAAATGAGTAAAAATCTACTGTAGCCCAAAATTAGCAACCTAAAACATACTTGAGTAAAAGGCACATGGTTCTTTTTTCACACCAATTGGTTATGGGGTATTTAGTGATTATAATGTCAAAGTTTAATTAAATTAGTAGAAAAATCTAAATTGTCATTGCTTTTTCCCACAAAGTCACTAGACCAGAATCAAGCCTTTTATTAGTTGTTTGCTGCTGAGCTACACATAGTCACATGTTGTAAAGACAGCTCAGGCATAAGGATAGCATTAGAAGTTAATATGACGAGATTATATTCACATGCATTTTCTATTGATGTAATTGTTAGAAGAGATAAATGTTGCATCTCGAGTCGTCAGAAATTGCACCCAATTCTGAACCTGACAGTTTTTGTGAGATCTTGAATCATTTCTTTGGATTTTTTAAACAATATCACACAAGAAAGCAGTGGGTCTCAGGAGTTGGAGGAGAGCTTTAAAATAAAATCCAGCTTTGAATCTCCAGGTCATTGTCTCTAATTTTATTACTTTTTAAGATTTCTTCTTCTTCTTCTTCTTCTTTTTAATAAATGACAGCAGTCCATCAGAATCTTTTATCTGTTTAAATGGATGTAAATGATTGATAGATGGTGCTTTTGTTGTTTATTTTCTTTCCCTTTTTCTGTACTATGGACTGGTGAAGTAAATTCAAAATTCCAGCAGAGGGAGCTGCTAATCTCTCATCTTGATGTTCAGAAAGATTTTATTATTCCTGGACTGTGTAGATTTTTGTTTTGTTTGTAAAATGTGGTTTAATGTGTTAATTTTACAATTTACCTTTTCAAATTAACAAGAGCTGAGCTTAATCTGGCTTTCTGAATATATGTCAGTCTTTCTAAAAGTAAAATATACTGAAAACTGTTGCAAGTCCTTTAATATGTTCTACACCTGGTAATAATAATCATACCAATTAATAAACTGTAGTCCAGTGAGGCAGGTCCATGAATTTGTATCACAATAGTTGCAGTAGTGACTGACTGATTTTGCTGGGTTTTTGTTGTTTTCATAAAGTTTGCCAAATTAAAGGTTTTGTGGAAAATTTTCAGTTTTAGCTCGTTCTTTGCCTGATTTTATCTGTTTGCAGATCAAGTTAGTTGGTGGCAGCATAAATGTGTCAGAGAAAACCTGGTCGCCTCCATACAGATTTGTTTTTGATGGACATTTAAGTCCGTCAGGAACTTAAATGTTCCTGATGGTTACAGTTACTTTTAATACCGGATGAAAATAACTTAAAGAAACAGAATGCAGTATTTAAATTATCTTATTTATTAAAAGGGGAAAGGGTTATCCTACACAGCTGGGCCCTGTGTTTGGTAGCAACAACTCCTGTTAAATACTTGCAGTAATGACTGTTTTGCACCATTTTGAATGATTTTTGGCCCATTCTTTTTGGTGGTAGCAGCAGATATAGATACATGAGGTTTATTGAGTTGGAATAATAGATAAACTTGAAATCAAAGATTTACATGTACCAAAGAAGTTTAAAATAAAACTAACATGAATGTTTTTTATTACGGTCTGAAGCTAAATCAAAACAGGATTCTCTTGTTTTTGAAAATAAAAATAAATCTATGAAGAAGTGGATGTGGTTTAGACGTGACTGCACAGACTACAGCCAACACAACATCTGTGACAGATGGGGAATGATAAACCTGTTGCAATGCTTTTGAGAGGATTTTCTCATACTCAAATCAAGAGATTTTGTACAATTACAATCTTTTCACCCCCCAAAAATCCAATTTATACCACTTCAAGATATGATACTAATTCGGATAAGTATCCAATTGTTTTCAAAGCATTGCAATCTAAATGGTCGTGACAAATTTATCCGACTTTTATGTCGTTGATGTGAGACGTCTTAGGGTTGTACCAGAAAACATGGTAAATCTGGACGTGAAGAGTGGCTCAAAATGATGATTTTGAATTTATAAAAGACATCCATGTCACTAAAGCACATCATATCCCAACACTTATATCTCTGACTAGCAGCATGTTGATATTGGTTATGGTTTCTTTAGATTAACTTCCTTCATTTTTAAGAAGTAAAGTAATCTGTATCGCACATTTCAGCAACAAAAATAAATCAAAGTGCGTTACATTGTAACAGTCGACAATTGAAACATAACATTTTCTTGTGGCAGTATTCCACATCAGCATGTTTATAAACGCTTCACTTATAATGTTTCAAAAGCAACTTGCAGCAGGACTTAAAGGAACTCAGTGTTTCAGTTGTTTTGCAGTTTTCAGGAAGTTTATTTCAGATTTGTGGTGCATAGAAGCTGAATGCTGCTTCTCCAGGTTTGGTTCTGGTTCTGGGGATGCAGAGCAGAACCAGAACCAGAAGACCTGAGGGGTCTGGCAGGTTGATACAACAACAGCAGATCTCTACTGTACTGTGATGCTAAGCTATTTAGTGATTTATAAACAAACAACAGTATCTTAGTCTATTCTCTGAGCTACAGGGAGCCAGTGTTCAGATTTTAAAACTGGTGTTATGTGCTCTATCTTCCTGGTTTTAGTCAGAACGCCAGGAGCAGCGTTCTGGATCAGCTGCAGTTGGAGGATTTATTTTTTTTAGGCAGACCTGTGGAGATGCTGTTGCAGTAATCAATGTGACTGAAGATAAACACATGGATGAGTTTCTCTAGATCTAACTGAGACATTAGTCCTTTAATCCTGGAGATGTTCTACAGGTGATAGAAGCCCGACTTTGTAACTGTCTTAATGTAGCTCTGAATACTGAGGTCAGAGTTCATTACTACTCCCAGATTTCGGATCTGGTCACTAGATCTATAACTAGCAGTATGAACAACCACACAAAGAATTAGGATTTCAGCGAAAATTGAAATGGAGCATCAACACCTAATGTGTAAATGTAGCCTCTATATTAAGATGGTTTTTCCTTCATAATATTCACATTCGATTGCAGTATTTTCCTCAAAAAGTTAGAAAAGATGTTCAGGAAGCCACATTTCCCACACTGGACACACCAATAACATATCCAGATTCCTCTAACCCTTTATTATCCAGCATGGCCCAGATGTTGTTCAGGCCAGCATGAAAGGGGATTTAGCGTTGCTAATTGTTATGGTTGATGGGAACCAAAGTGGCTTCAGACTGGATGAGTTGATGGAGACAGACACAATAAGCTTTAGTTTCATATCAGCTGATCCTGGATCGGTTTCATGCACTGATCCCGTCTGGTATGTCTGTAATTCATCCCGTTGATGGCGACCTGAGAGATGAAGCTTATTACTGTGCTGGCACACGCTCAGACTCACCAACGACTGGCTGAACCTCGTCCAGATAACTTTTAAAGATCAGTTTGCCCGGATCCTGACAGCTAATAACTAAATTCCTGACTTTAATGAAAAACACATTCAGGAGGACATGTCCCAAATTTGGACATTCTGTTATTGGTATGGGACACATCATCCAGTGTGAGGAGTTTGACCTTTGTCCTCCCTGTCAGTTTGGTAAAAACCAAAGAGGTTCTACGAAAGATAGAAATTTTATAAAATAGTTTTTGTTGTGATTACTTTTGAAATTCCTCAGTGATAATGCAGAGTTGCTTCAGTTCATAGTTGTGCCTTAAATGTATTTTGTTAAAATTTGCACCTGAAAAAACACATTTATTTGGCTCTCCATGGCCATTTGCACAAGACCCCAACAGAAAGTCTGTCCCCTCCTTGGTGTTGTTCCCTCCTAAATAAGGACTTGGTGCTAAAACACCAGGAGAGATACTCCAGGAAGGCCAAGAGGAGGGGATAGGCCCACCAGAACCAAGCCCAATCACAGAAGGCCATCACTGCACCACAATCAGTTCCTCTCAAGCCAGTAAAGCTGGATGCATAGCATTGGTAGCTAGCCAATTTTACGTATCGCCAGAAATGTCCAATTGGAAGAAGACAACATTTTTTGCAAGTGAATATCAACTATAACCTGTCTGGGCCTCATAGACTCCCTCCGTTGTCTTGGTTGAGTGCTTTGAGCTATTCTGCTTTAGGTTAAATGTCCCAGAGCGGTCCTGAGCTGGTTTGCTTTAAGAATCTTTTCAACTGGCATTTTGCCTCTTTTTCATCAACAGTGTTCAAGGATGTTCAAGCCATGTGAAAATTATATTTTCTTTCAAGAGCAGAGAGCTTAGTTTCTCCTGGCCTGATGATCTCCATGGTGCTTTTGGTCATATGGCTTGGGGGTCTAGAGGCTTTACTACAGTATAAAGACCTAATTTGGACAGAACTCCAACCAGGAGCTGTTGGAGTTCTGTCTTTATGATCATTAGGTTCTTTGTCACCTCTCTGACCAAGGTCTGTCTTCCTTGATTACTCAGGTTGTTGACTAGATCTAGTTGGGATTTTGGAGGTTCCAAATATTTTCCTTACTGCCTTTATGCACATTCAACGACATCAAAAGCTTTTCTGTTTCCTACTCCAGATTCATGCCTTCACACAAGCTGGTCTTGGAGATCTGTAGACCATTTCTTTGAGCTGACCTCTTAGTTTCTCCTCCAATAAACACTACAAAACCTATGTAATAATTTTGGAAAAGGTTAGTTTTAGTTTTGCGGTCGTATCCTGTGATGTCACTTCCTCCTTCACCAGACGGGTCATGGCTGATATGGAGGAAGGTGAGTTTCTCACGTAGCTTCTGTTGGTTTTCTATCCATAAAAGTTGCTGTAGAGAAGAAAATGTTTTACTGTCTTTTAGCTAAAGTGTTTGTAATATGTTCGTTTCCAGAAGTGCTTCAAAATAGACGTTTCTTTTCTAACTGATTAGGAAACTAAAAATGATTATTAATGTATAATTATAGGGGAATCACTGACACATAAAAACAGTTAATTGCTTCTTGTTTTGCTACTTGTATGTTGGACTTTTGACCATCATTATTGAACATTGAGGAATATCACTAGTCCAGAGACGATGCTGTTCACACCTACAGATGACGCTTTGTCCTGACCAATCGGCATCTACAGAGATATGAAGTCATCAAAATGTACCAGGTTGGTATTCTTTGACTTGCAACTAAAGCTGGTACAAGAAGAGAGTTTAGTTTGTACAAGTTAAGTAGTTTCCAACAACATCCAACCATTTTCTTACACCCTTGTCCCTAGTGGGGTCGGGAGGTGCTGGTGCTGATCTCCAGCTAACGATCCGGGCGAGAGCTGGGGGTTTCCAACAATATGATAGATCAAAAGAAGGTCTCAAGTTGTTGCTTGAGTGATGGAAAACTGGGACTATGCAGAAACCGCAAAACTGAAATTCGTAGAGCTCAGAGGAAATCCGGAGAACACGCAAAGGAAGAATATATCATGTATGGCTGTGCTAATGTTCGTCTGTTTCTGTTTGAGGTAAATCCAGTTTGCGATAAATATTTCCTGGCTTTCCTTCGCTGTACTTTGATAGAAGGTTGGTATCATAGTAATTATTTTCACCAGAAACCCGGTTTGGAGAGCGAAGTGTTCCCTACAGTCATCCTCTGTTCAGCGAACATCCGTCCTCCTGAGGGACAACCCCAGACAGACACAGGATCAAGAAATGGATGGATGAAAGGATGGATGGACTGATTAATGGATGGAAGCTCTATAAACATGTAAATCTGACCTTACAGTGTTTCAAAGCTACTGCGTTGGCTGAATGAAGCTGTGCTGCTTTAAAAAGCTTCTTCGCCTGTTCAGTCAACTCTCCTTTTACACAGAAAGACGTTTTCAGACAGAAGAGGCTTTGATACACAAATACCACACAACCCTTGCAGAGAAAAAAAAACCTTTACCTACCACCGCCCCTTGTAAGCCCCCTTTGCAACTATTATCACTCTGCGTGTCCGTGAGAGGGGAGGTGGGAATCTCTGGGGATTGAATCCATTTTACCTGTGTTTCCATTACGGCAGCAGACCCATACATACATACACACATCTATGTCTACGTTCTCTGTGTTCCTCAAAGCAGAAACAACATCTTTATGTGCCTTTATACGTCATATCAATAAAGAATCTCATCTTTTAGCTGCTTTTTAGTCATAAGTCACTCCACAGAACAGGGAAGGCTGAAAAATGTACAAACGAAAGCGGAGAAATTCCTCAGAGATTGGCGGCAGGTTTCTGATAACAGAGATACTGAGGCTTATTAAAGTTCGGGTAACCACATTAAAACCTGAGCGAACTAGCCTCAGTTTTACCTGCATGTTGTCCGATTTGTGAGGGGATTGTGATACGTGAAACTTTTTTTTTTTCATTAAAATGACGAAAAAAGTTGGACCCTGAAGTTGGGAAAATCCCTGGAAAGTCCCCTAAAGTTGGAATCCTTACCTGGAGAGCTAAGTCACCTACTTTGATTTTTTTTATTTCAACATGGTGGAACTGGACCACTAATGGCAAAAGGTAATTTTTGCCAAGTTCATGTCAAAGGCAAAGTCTTGGAGCACCAAGTCTCTAAAGACTGAAATTAACATTCTTATATTAGATGCATAAAATCTCATAATCTAAAACCACAGAATTGCGGTAGATTATTAATTTAAATAATTTCACTAGGCCTAACTTAACACATGAAGAGTTGACAGTGTTCTTGTGCTGAAAAAGTTTAGTAAACAAAAACTACACTTAAACTCCCCAAAATCTTACCAAGCATTTCTGGTCCAGTTTCTAGTCCAAATATCTTAGTATATTTGAAATAAGACAAAACTTTCAGGAAACCTTTTTCAGCAAGAAATAGGAGCTTATTTTGAGTTGATTATTTGTTTATATTGATTAAATAATACTAGTTCCATTTGCAGACAGTTTCACTCATAACGAGACATTTTCCCCGTGTTATAAGTGAAAACATCTGCAAACGGAGCTAATACTTTTTTATCAATATTAAGGGATTATCTACTCAAAACAAGCTCCTATGTCTTGCTTAAAGGTTACTTGTAAGTTAGTTTTGTCTTATTTCATGCTAAGAAATTTCCACTAGGATCTAGATCAAAAATACCTGGAAGCAACTTTATAAGTAGCTAAGCTAATTTGTTTTGTCATCTTATGCATGCATCTAATGCCTTGATGATTAACATGGCATGCATGCGCATGTGTAACTGGTCACATGCAATGGAGGCAGCTTAAATGTCGTCACCGCCAAGAACCTACATTCCTGCACATCTGGTGCCAGCCGAGGTTTTAGCTGGTGACCTTTCAGCCATGAGTCAACAAGACCAACCAACCACCAGAGCCAACATGGCGACTCCTGGTGTTCGATTACACACAGTGCAGAGCGGCGTAATGCTACCTGCTTGTGTTGCTAATCATAGTTAGCCTTGTGACTAAGCACAAGCATTTTAAATCTCACCGGTTTATCATATCATGAACTGGACTTGTGAGGTAAATGTAAACTCTGATTTGTGAGAAATTAAGGGAGATTATTGGAGGTAAACTGATGCCACCAATTTGGTTAAATGCGAATAAACTGACTGTTGGATTGTATTTGCAACTGAAATTTAAAAATACATAACAAAAGGGATAACCGCCTGTTTACACTAAGATGTATATTTGGTGGTCTATTCAGGAACACACAGGTTTCGACAACAATAACCACTTTCTCTGGTCAGAACTGCGGATCCGATCTGAGTTGGCCTCAGTCTATAGAGCTCCGGGCCCGTAGTGGATCTGGTTCCAGGTGAGGCATTGTTGTTCTGCTCTGATTGTTCTTCAGGTTCTATCAGAGGATCTGAGTCGGTGAAACTCCATCTGCAGGAGTCCACACTGAGTGTGTTTGTTTCGAGGGGGATTCCCTGAACTGTGGGGACGCCAGGAAATTCCACGGACACTGTGGCTGTGTGCGTTGCCCTTCAATTGTTGTAAGGACAACTCTGCATTTAGCTTTGATGTAGTTCAACTCCACGAAAATGTCTTTATTTTTCATAAATTATTAGCACATAGTACAATGAAATGTCTCTTTTGCCCTTTAATCAGTGCCACTTTTCTCTTTTTCTGTTATATTGACAAGTTTGTTTACAAATCAAAATGTACTCAGGTAAAAGTTTGAAATCATCAAAATGACAAATTTATATAAAAATGTGAGATTCTTCTTTTGGTGACACTTTACAATAAGACTCCCTGTATAGAGGGCTAATAAATAGTTCATAGACATGTTATTAATTCAACTCTAAACACTTTATAAATCATTATAGCTGTTTATTATGTATTTATTCAGGCTGAGAAGGCGATTAAATCCACTGTTTTCTTGTGAAATAGTGAGCAAAATCTGTTCACATATGTATTTTTTCTAGAGTTACTATACATTTAAGACTACCTTGTAAGCACAACAAGCATTTGTAAACGGAATATTTTAGCAAATAGTCTGCCTCTCGAGCTTAATTAATGACCAATAAACAGTTATTAATCATTTATAAAGCGTTTATAGATAAATTGACTAATGATTTAATAGACTTTTTGTAAAGTGGTGCCCTTCTTTCTACTGTTCCTGAAATTAAGTCAGACAAAGATAATGAAGAGCCTAAATTTTAACGTCTTCTTCAGATCCTTACGCTAGCATTAACACAGAAACTTGAGACTGACTCCAACACGCTAAAACACACATACATGACGTACTGGCACACACACACCTACACACACACCAGCGTACACGTTGGACCGTCCTCTTCCCGGATGACATTTAGGCCGATATATAAACCCCTGGCTGAGACTCAGTCAGAAGATTTCTGCAGTGCAATACTGAAGTACTGTAACATTTTCCTGTCTGCTAACTGAGCTGTTCAGCTACCAGCCTACCTGTCGCACCCATCAGGGACCCATCTGACCTCAAAGCATCATGCTCACCAGGTATGTTGGTGCTCTGTTACGCTTATTTTCATCATAGGGTGGGACTGTAGCCACTAACATACAGACCTACACAGACACAGGCAGCAAAAGTCAGAGAGAGAGAAACTCAGGTCCAAATAAGGAGGAACGACTGGAAAAATGTATGTCAGAGAAATTTCTTGTCTCCAGTTGTTTGTAAACTTTAAGGCCAGTTTCCAAATTTCAGTTTTTGATGCAATCAAAGAACTTTCTTCTGCCTTTCTATGCACACTTCTTCACTGTAATATTGTAGATTGATTCTCAATTTTGTCAAACTGTTAAACATCTAACTTGTCTAGTGGTAGATTCTTATCATGTTTGATCTTTATGAATAAAAATGAAACCTTTCATAAATGTTCTAAAGCAGAAGAAAAGCTTCTCCTCGGCCTAAAAGTTATGCTTGTTTTGCAGGAAAATTATTCTTCTGTTCTCTCTGTTTGTCCTGCTTGTAAAGGGAGACTTTGATACCAATGGTAAGATTATATCAAGTCTAATTAAAAATACAATCTAAAAATCACCTCTGTTAAAATTACATTTGTGTTCAATAATGCTGTTTTATGATTTCAGATGTGGGAAGTCAAGCCATATCGACAGGTAACAATCATCTCTCATCATAAAGTGTAATGAAATGACAAAAACTGTAATAAAATGTCCTTAAAATGTTTATTTCCAACTTTTTTATTAGATAAAGATTCGTTGTCTGATGAAGCTCCTACAGGTCAGTAACAAACTGTTGAACCAAAAAATGTCTGCATATTTCAGTAAATTCTTATTAAATAAATAAAAATACTGATATAAAACTAAGCATAGACTTTAAAGTTTGAAAATGTGACTAAAGGTTAAATCTTGATCAAACTATTTTCTTCGAAGAACTCTAATCTTTCCAGTGAATCACTTGTTTACGACAACTTGAATAAACACTTGTATGTCATCAGCATATTGACGAATCATCCATTAAAGTGAATGACAGTTTCACATTTAGAAATATTCTCCTTATTCTAAAAAAGTTAAAAGTTTGTTTTCTTTTAAATCACTGCTAAATAAAGCAACATAAAAAGATACAAACTCTTACAAGATAAAAACAATCAGGACTTTTTAAAGTAAGAGATCAACATAAACAATTTTACATGATTCTGATTTAGTTGAGGACTGTTCATAAACATGTTGCTGGTAAATTAGTGAGCTTGTTGCCAATCAGCGCCACCTGCAGTCTGCAGTGCGACACTGGTGTAGCCTCTGTTAAGTCAACTGAAAATATTTCCTCTCAACTGCTGTTCTTGATGTTTCAGAGAGCATGAACGTTGTCTCTCCTGACCAGCCTGGTAAGATTTACTTTTTCAGAACGATACCAAGCACTGCTTAAAAATATTTAGCTGAAATCGCAGTTAAAATATTTCAACTCAATGGGAGACATTGGGTGTAACTTCCGGATACATTTGGGTGAATGAATCAATATTTGACGCAATTAACGTAGCACTGATTATAAATAGATTATAAAACGATATGTGAAAACAAAGACGTTTCATCCTATCAGCTGTCGTACCAAAATCACTAACATTTATTTTTATGTTTTTTATTTCCTACAGCTAAAAGATCCCATTCAGGGATTTAAAAAAAAAAAATTACAAGCAGCTATGAATTTAATCAGGTTTATTAAAAGAAGCCTTGCAGCTTTAAGGAAAATAAACCAGGTTAATACCAAATATTTAAGATGTTAAAACTGAATTTACTGATGGATCTGACTGACCACTCAATAAATTCAGCAATTTCAACTATAAAGTTATAATCATCGTTTTCACATTAACCACTTCTTGCTATAACTAGGCTTAGTCAGTCTGCAATTTAATTCTTTCTCAGAGCTTATAATGAACTTATGACTATTTAAATATCAGTGTTTTCCTTTACATTAAAGTAAATGAATATAAATGCCTTGGACCAATAACATCAGTGATGAAAAAATCTGTTTTGGAGGCAGTTTCTTGTCTTTTTAACATGAAGAACTTTGTTGTCCTTTGGTAAACAAGAGAAAACACTTTTACATAAAAATAAAAAACTTCACGATCATTTTAAATGTAGCATAGCAAACTCTATGAAAAGTTCCGATTTTACCAATTGATTTGCCTGGACTACAATTATTCTGCCTAGATTTGTAAAAGACCTTTAGATTTGTTAAAAACATTTATTTCCTCATAATATCTGAATCTGGGCTTTAAACAGCAAGTTTAAAGACATAATTTAACATTTCTGCTTTTGGGTCTGGAGCAGAAATCCAAAATAATATTTACTATTTAAACAAGTCATGAATTCCCACCCTAAAAGAAAAACAATAGTAAATCATAAGGAATTTCTTCACAGTTTTAATAGGAAACTGAGCTGTTCAAAAATACAAACTTACGCTTAAAGTGGATTTATTAGATTTTTGTCACTAAAATAAAAAGCAGGAACACTAAAATGATCAAAATTAATTACAAATCTGTATAAAAATCAGACAAATTAAAGTAAATTTCCACTAGTCGAGGTGGCATTAAAGAGTTCAGATGATCATGTTGTCTCTAATATGAGACAACATGATCCAAAATTAAAGAAAAGCTATAAATTTGATTATAAGTTAACATAAATATAAATATTTCCTCTCTGTGTACAAAGTCAATTGCTTGGTGAATATTTTCAGCTTTACATAAACAAATGTAACCATTTTTTGCAGATGAATCCCAGTATTACGGAGGAGGACCATCAGGTAGGAAACACGTTGATTAAAATGGTTTTAAAACAAAAACTTTATGTTTTGAGCGCTTTTTCCTTTCACTCCTTTACCATTTCATGCCTTTTTAGTTTTGGTCCAAAAACACTGAATTTGTTGCCGAGTGAATTTCTTTTACTTTCTTTGTACCCCGATGACTTCTGTAAATTTATAATCATAGTTTGCTGCAGAAATTACACGTATCAGTAATCATAATAGTCAATCTGCGTAAAGGGAGATCAGAAAATAAATGGGGAAAAAAGTTGCAATGCAATGTTTTCAGAAAATAGTATGCAATTAAATTGAGTTAAAAGTCACATTTGAGCCTTTTTTATAAAAGTTTCTCCCTTCATTCCTCAAAAATAATGAACTGAAATAAATACAAACTGATGCACAGGTACAAAAATTGTTTGTTCAGAGGCAAGAAATAGAAGTAAAAAATTATAAAATGGCAGAATTTAGGTGCAAATTGTGAGTTCAACTAACCAAAACCCCTAATTGATTATTCACCAGTTCATGTTTGTATTTCTCGTTTCTCGGGTTTCAGACACCAGCAGCACCAGTTCAGAGACAGCAGACAGTAAGACCTTTCTCCTCCATTTTCCACTTTTACACATGGATAAATTTACACTCAAGACGATCTAAACGTCCAACTAGAGTCCAATAATTTCATTCATCATCTTAGAGTTTACACAGAATTGATTTAATATTTGCATTTCCTTTGTTTAGCTCCTGCAGCAGAGCAAGTTGCAGCTCCTGGTACAAAAGACTTTCCTGTGTTTTTATTTTAAAATGTTTACATAAATAAAGCTTTACACCTGTGTTAAGTGTTTATATGACTATGTGATAAGTTGTTTAACTGTTTCAGAGCCTGCTGCAGCCGCTCCAAGCAGTGCAGAGGAAGAGGATGGTGAGGAAGACATGCACTGCTCTAATCTGACCCTCCACTCTCTATATTTAAACTTTAATCAATAAAATATTTTGCCAATGAACAAGAGCAAAGAGTGTAACATAGAAGCAACAGTAAATTCTAGTTTATGTTTATAATTTTATCGACTAACGCAGGAGAGGTCTTGTGTTTAAAATATATTTAGAATATTGTCAGCTTCCTAAAAATAATGACCTCAGTAAGCTTTTGCAAAAACATAAAAAATCACCACTAATAATTGATTTATTATCAATTATTAATTTATTTTTCAAAAAAAACCCCAACAAATGTTGCCTTTATTAATTTATTTATGTGCAAAAATAAAACTAAAGAAATTACCACCTTTTTTTTTCTTTTCTTTTTGCCAAAAGATAATTTAGGCAAAAGAAGAAGAAAAAAATCACTTTAGGCAAAAAAACCTCACCATTATTTTTATTATTTTTGCCACAAAACAAAACAAAAAAAGCACAAAAAAACATTTTTGCCAACAAATGGCACCATTAAACAACAACAAAGAAATCACCACCTTTTTTCCACCAAAAGATTACTTAGATAAAAAATAAATCACTTTTGGCATAAAATGTTTTCAGTATTTTAGGAAAGTGGTGATATATTCCTATGTTTTTACACTGAAATTGTTTAATTTACAAGCTGCATTTCTTTTCTTGCAGAAGATGAAGGTAATGACTCCGACGAAGGAGCAAAGAAAAAGTTCAGCTCTCGTTCAGCGAAACCTCCAAGCCCCGCCCACAACAACCAAAGCCCCGCCCACATCGTCCCGATCCCCGCCCTCCCGCCTCAGCCGGTCGCCCTCCAGCCGAAGGTTTTGCAGAGGACCCGGTCGTCCAAGAGACGGTCCAGAACCAACCGCCGTCAGACACAATAAAACAACCCAGAAACATGTAATCTACCCCAACAGATTCACTCAGAAACGATGTTCTGAACAGTAAAGAGGAAACACTTTGGTGCTTTGGTTTATTTTCACCTTCAGTCTCAAAAGTTAAAAACTGAAACCGACAGTTTGATTGGACAAACACAGACCTCAGTCAGACGCTTCTGGAATAAACATGCCGTTTCAATCACAGCTGTGAAACGTGAATTGATAAATTTTTTGACGTGTTTTAATGCATTTGAAGCTGATAGTAACTGAAGACGATCTACATAATTACACAAAATGCTTTGGGACACTTTAAATTCTAAATTAGGGCTTTTTGTTGCAGAGACTCTCTGGCCTCTGGTATGTTTTTATCTTATGCGTAAGGATTAAGACCTCAGAGTATTAAATCTGCTCAGTTTTGTGATTTTGTTTTTATTATTCTTGTAAATGTTTGTGAAACCATGAAACATGTCGCTTCTATTGTTCCCTTTATCATATTTTATTAAGGTTAAACAAAGCTCCTTTGCCTGTCAGAAACCGAACATTACAAGCGTTGAAAAATGAGATGTAATAAATATCAGATTAATCTATGTTGTGTCTTTTATTTTCTTGCTTTTTATCCCAGTTTTAAAGGATCCTTCAGAAAAGTTTGACTCTGAACTTCATGATGTGGAAATCAGGACTGTATAATCGAACTTTTCTCCCCAAGGAGACAGTTTTTTCCTCCACCATGACTCTTCATGTTCATATACAAACATTTGAACACAGAAAAGACCAAGAATTCCAGATGTGATGCCAAAAAAAAAAAAAAAAAAAAAAAACAGTTTCCAAACTATTGACACAATTCGTTGATGCAAAAGAATATTCTTTACACCTGATCCTCCCTGGTAATATAAAGCACGATGCATGAAAACACCCAGAAAAAATTGCTTTCTTAAAGTAACTGTAGGATTTAAAAATTTTTCTAAATTCTTCCAGATTTTCTGCAGACTCCTGGGTTTACAATCCTAGAATTTCTGAGTTTTTACTAATTCATCCCTCAGCCTAAAACATGTATGTTTAGCTAATTTATGTGTTATGTGTGGTTGTTTGCTTTTGTTTTGCTCCTGTTTGGAAGCTTGTTTTTCAATTTAATTTAGACATTAAGAATCCTAAAACCAAATCTGATAACTAGTTTTAAAGTTTGGAAAGTGGAGCTTCGGGTACATTATTATTAGGTATAACATTATTTTTGATGCTAAAAGTTGAATTTGAGTTAATAATGGTGATGAGCAGCGCCTCCTGGTGGAGAAAACGATCAGAACCGTTCAAATAACCACCTGAGAAACACAATCAAATCAAGACTGATTTAACGTGAGTGAAGTGAAATTTATGCAATAGCAGCTGGTTGTGTTGTAAGTTTTAACAGGATTAGGTTTAGGTTAAAATGTTGAGTGTAAAAGGTTGGTGTTGGTCATGAGTGTGCAGCCGGGTGTGTGTGTGTGTGCGGTGTGCGCGCGTGTGTGTGTGTGTGGGGGTGCACTCGTGTGTGCGTGTGTGTGTGTGTGTGTGTGTGTGAGTGGGTTTTTGTCTCTTGGAGCATGCTTGTTTGGCTGAAGTTTGTTGCTGCAGATACAAAACAGTTGGAGAAAAAAAGAAGCAAAACAACAGCCCACTTTCTTCACATGCTTGCAGTGTGTTATCAGTGAAGGTAGCAACAGGGTGGTGGGAAGTCTGACTCAGTGTGCAAATGTAACCCAATTCACTTTTTCTAATGTTTTTGGGTCTGTTTTTTCTGCAGAAAAGTGAAATATAGGGTAAAATGCAATTCACTGATAAAGAATCAAAGCAAAGAAACAATCTCTCCGGATTGTTGCTGCTTCACTTTTTGTTCAGTTTCTGTGAAATAAATAATAAAAACAAGCCTCTTGTTTTGATTTATCTAGGAGCAAATAAAGCAAATTTGAAGAATGATGGCATGAAACTAAACCAAGATGTTCTTAGAAAATCAAAGTAGGCAAACTTCATATGAAATTAACCCTGTCATGCAAGTATGTGAGATTCCCATAATAAAGGACTTAATTGTTCATCTGAGAAGTTTTTTTTCTGTTTATGTAGTTCCCAGTGTTTAGACAGGGCCACACCTGGAACCAGTTTCTAACCGCTTGAACAAAGGAACTGCTTTGCTCTTCCATATAAGAGAGACAGATGTCATAGCATCAGCCTTATATTTGGATTCGGAGGCCATTTTAAAATACTTAACGCTGCTTTGCATCTCAAATCTCACTGAGTTTGTTTTCTTTTCTGCTCCAATTATTTCTAAACGGTCTTAATGTGTGAGTTTCTGCAGCCATGTTTGTGTTTCCGATTGAGGTTAAAAGCACCGAGTTTAGGTGTTTCTAACCTCAATGTCCTTTAAAAAATAGCTTTGGTCCAACACAAATGATCTGCTAAGCATCTCATCACCTTCTGCAGAAACCTTTTTTTCAAGTGGTAGAACAAGGACGGGGTGTATAAACTTATTGTCAAGTCAAAAGTTCTTGCAAGCCAAAAAAAGTACAATAAATAGTAATAAAGTGCCGTATTTTCCAGACTATAGAGCGCACCTCGTTATAAGCTGCACCCACAAAGTTTTTTTTTTTTAAAAACTAGAAACGTAGATATATAAGCTGCTCTGGGCTACAAGCTGCTAGCATCTCCGCTGCTCTCGGTTTTCCATAAGGAAAAATCTGCTATTAAGGACGCAGCCTGCGTCTCCAATGCCAAACCATGGATTCGTTCACGCCGAGTTTAAGTGCAGCAGCTCTATTTCCCTACCAGATCAATAGCCTTCAACTTAAAAGCTACATCATACGAACCTCTTCGTGTTGTTTGCATGAAGAGGGGGTTTGAGTTTGAAGAAATTTCTCCTTCATGCCTGCTGCTACCATGTGCTTGTTCTACATGAAAATCAGCACTTTCTTCTTTGATTTCCAATTTTGACTTCCAATGATTCACTTCCTGCTTTAGAGCCCCCTGGTGGTTGAAGAAAAATCCACAGAAAAGCCACACTGGGCTACAAGCTGCATGGTTCAAAGTGTAGGAAAAAAGTATCGGCTCATAGTCCGAAAAATGTTATTGTTGTTTTATTTTTATATTGAAAGAAAGAAATATGATTCAATGTAGATCAAAAACCTAAAAATAATTTTGCATGTTTGCTGTATTAAAAGAAAGGCATCTAGTTTTCCCATTTCTTTTTGGGTTTGATTGAACAATTTTTTTCTCAGAATAAGAACAAGATTTGGGTCACCTTCTTTCAAAACACTTTCTATATTTAACTGAGTTTAATAAATTAAGTAGAAGCTGATTTGAGTGCAGAAAAGTCAGATTGTCTCTTAAAGTCCATGGATAGAAACGGATCTGCTTTTTACAAACTCTTGCTTAGACAAAAATACTTTGTGCTGAACTTAGTATTTTCCAATGGAAAGACATTACATTTGAAATAAATTTTACCCTGATTACAAATAAAAGTTCTCTGTCTGCTGGACGGGTCAAATTTGTATCATTCTTGAATCAGTCCATGGACCGCAAATGGTCCCCAAACCGCACATTGGACACCCCTCATCTAGAGTCATTTAACTTTTAGACATTAAAGAGCAACCAAAGTTAAAATTACATTGTATTCTCAAGCTAACTTCTTAACTTTTACTGATATTTTCACTCCTTTGTGCTTTCTAGAGTTTCTTTGCTAAAGTTACATTAACGTTTTGCCTCAAACTGAAACTTCCTCTTGAGAAGTTGCTGTTGTACAATTGATTTATCCACTCCGATTGAGACAGAAGCCTAATTAGAGGCTGTTAGCATGCTAACGCGCACGTAGTCTGACACACAAGTACACACAAACTGACATGTGTTAACGCCCACACACAATAAGACACCGACAGATTTATTTCTGTCCTTTTTCTCGCTCTGTTTTTTGTCCTCATGTGACCTACAGTTCTTAGAGTTTGTACTTTAACAAGAACCGAATCAAAACATGTTTTTGATCCTTTTCTTGTGGAATCGTTTAACAGCGAATGAAGCTGCTTATGTAAAAGACGGGAGCTGATCAGAAGTGTTGATCTATGTGTTGGTTAAAGGTGGGTTTGTCTCACCTGGAAGGTAGAGAATGTTTCCCATCATATTGCACCGACAAGGAAACACCGAGCTGAAAATATGGACTTCAAACACCGCACACTGAACTCAATTAAGATTGGCAAGGTTTGTCCTAGTTTGTTTTTATTTGAACAGTGAGTCCTTTGTTCCAGCTTTCAAAGAGTATTTATCTTGTCAAGTAGTGATGTATGAACAAAACATGAAGCATGAACAAACTGTACGACACAAAGGATAAAAGTGTTTTCGATTGTACTTGACAACTTGCACTTTACAGAAACCAGAGGTTGGGCCCAAGTCGTTGCTTTGCAAGTCTCAAGTGTTTATCCTAAAGTCCCAAGTCAAGACTGGAGTCAAATCAAGCAACTGTTAATGTCCCGAGGCTGAAACTTTTCATTTCAAGTCATTTTCTTTTAAATGCTAAATGTAAAAAGTAGATCATGTGTATCTTTTAGATCTCATTTATCTCAAATTATGATAATAAAGTATTTCTGAAATTGTACAGCTCAATTAAACTTAGCTGCAAAAACAAAACTATAATTTTCCAAACTCAAAGTTTATTAAAAAATACAAACAAAAAAAACAAAACAAAACTCCACGTTGAGACATAATATACTGAACAATGTGATTATTCTCAACATGATTTTCCAAAGCAGAAGATCTGTCCTTTCTGAAACAGACACACTCTTACATCAACTTGATTTGAGCTGCACATTATTTTGGATGAACCAAATTTAAAATAGCATGACACAAATAGCAAACATGTTCAAAACAAACAGTATCACCAACATGTAAACAACCGTTCTTTATGCAACTTCAAATGTCGGACAAACAGAATCTTGCAAAAAGAGAATCCGTCTGTGAATCACTTCATTTTTGTTGAGTACTTTGTAGTTCATAAAGTCAATAGGAATTATTCTAGGCTCTTTATTTTCTCTGTAAAAAAATCTTTATTAATTTGATTGGCTCAGAAAGAGAGACGGCCTGCGTTTGTTAATTTATGAGCTAAATTAATTAACGATGCTGTAGATTTTGGGTAAAATATCAAGTCTTTTCAAGCCAACAGGTTCAAGCCTGATTCAAGTCCCATTGGAGTAAAAGTCACAAGTCTCTGAAAGTCTAAAGTCACAATATCAATGAGTCTAACTTGAGCTGAATGTGACTTAAGTTCACATTTCTGAGAAAAACAGATGGATCCCTGTTGCAAAATGTGCTTTCATTTTAACGTTTTTCCCTTTTTCGCTTAAATCTGTTGATGCTGGCTAAAAACAAAAAAGACTAATAATGTTAACATTACATGGTCTTTGTGAATATATTTTGTATTTTTGATTCCTCCTGCATTAAACAAGTAAATTGAAAACATTTTAAATTGTAAAAACTTCACATAACTTGACGAAACTGATTTGGGTTTATTTTCCGGTGTTAAGATGTTTACTGAATATCATCCTCTTTGCCCCACATCCTTTCCAACTACCACTGAATATCAGAAATTAGCCAAAAAATGGCTGATATAAAAGCTAATTTAAAATTTGAAATAGATATGAAAAAGCTGGAAAAAACAACTATCCATCATTTTTCTCACCCATTTATTCATTGTCTGAATGTATTCACTGATTCATTGTCGGGTTTGAAGAAACTGGTTCCCATCGTCAGCGATTGATGAGAGGAAAGTACAAAAAAATCCTTTAAAAGAGACAAAACGTTATAGATAAAGGCTCTGAGTCAGTTGGGCAATCTGCCCAACTGACTCAGAGCCTTTAGACGTTGGCTCTCAAACAAACCAACGTCTACAGAGGAAAAACACTGATTAAGCTTCCCTGGGAGGTTTTGTTCTAAATGATAACACAAGATAGAAAAAATAGAAAAGACTGAATCTGAACCAAAAGTTAGCAAAAAAATAGAGAAAAAGGTTAGAAAAAAAACTCCCCGGTCCGGTATGCTGGCTATCTTTTTCTCCATGACACACCAATGTGAGCACCACTGTTATCATCCAGCCTTGGGCACAGAGAAACTGCCTAGTCTGAGGTTTACCTTGATATCAGCAAAATAAACTGTTTTGTTCTCTTCTAATGCAAGAACGAAAATTCTCCCCATATGAACATAGAAAGCTGCAAAATCCTCAGTGGGGAAGTTCTGAATTTCAAATAATTAAACAAGAAAATAAGATCCAAAAGTTTGTTTCCAAGTTTATTTTTTGTCTTGGCATGCATAAGACTATTCGGGCATCTTTTTAGTCACTGTTTTATCAGACGGTATAACTTTCAAACTGCTTGAAAAAGACAGAAATCCTCCAAAAGAAAAAGCTTTGGTTGGTTTTTCTTTGCAACTCCTGTACTTTAATAATCTTCTGAGACTCTTGGCTACTTTTGCTGTCAAATCATGACAAATTTAAAGATCAACTGATCATCTGGGAAGAACATTTCAACACTCTTACTAACGCTGCAGTATGTAAGTTTTATTTAACCAACCAAAAACAATCTAATTGGAACCAGGAGGAGGGCCTTCGCGCTGTCAGTCAGCTCATGTACACCCTGCTCAATGTGCTAATAGTAGAGAAACAGCTTACCATTACACGATAAAAGTTTATTGGCCGCTATCAGTGACCATGCTAACCAGCTGTAGCATTCCTGGCAGACAATGCTAACAGGACAAAGCTGTAGCATAGCAGAGAGGAAGGAGGGGGATGAGCAGCGTGTACATGGGATTGATTGACAGCACTAACGCTGTTGTAGTTTGGACTGGGAGAGGGCAGTTTTCTCGTTTTTTCACAGATTATTTGCCTCATATTGTCACACATTGTGGCAATTTCAACAAATATGTAAATATATATATTTATATTTGTAAAAGTTACATGCTGCAGTTTTAACAAAGTAGCCAGATAATTATTGACAGATTTAAGCTCAGATTGATCAAACTCCGAGCTTCACTTTTCGTTTAAAGCGTCCCGATAGAGCAGAGCAAATCTTCCTCAGTTTATCTGATCGTGTTGCAACACGTGGAGTGAGAGAGCTGAGATGCTAATGGCACAGAAATCATCCAAAATGTCACCAAAACGTAGCCGGTGGTGTAGTTGTATTACGGTGATTTTATTTACGTCCATGAAATACCAGGCAACAGGCTGATGAGGTCATTGATTTCCTAACATGTCTTAATTTTACCTGCTAATCTAAAGAAACCTGAATTCTGGGATTGACTTTTTACATGTTTCTGAGTTTCATCACTCAGGGAGGGAGAGACGCATCAAAAACTTTAATTAGTGGGATTCCTCTGGATATCATCAGGATAACATTGCAACAAAAACTAGTTTGTTGGTTTCAGTTCTGCTGTTGAATCCTGTCATGAATAAATGGATGAAGTTAGTTTGTGTTTGAGCTTCCAGTGGGAAACGTGAAAGTTGGATGTTAAAACTCTGTTTGCAATTCAAATCATCAAGCTGATCATTCCAGGTATTGTTTTTGTATATTTCTCCATCAGTTCCTTGAATCGGCTTCTGGCTAAGTTTTACTTTTTACGTTTGTTATGTTTTGTGTTTGCCTCATTTTGCAAAATGACTAAACATTATTTTCACTTACAAAATCAACAAAATCAAGTGCATCTCAATATGTTGGAATTTAAAAAATAAATTTTAGTAAAAGATTTTAAAAGTGAAACGGCACAGATTTGTTTTACACAACATAATAATGCAAATGTGTATTGTAATTCATTTTGTTGTTTTAGCTACTGGAAATCTAAAATCCAATTTATCATAAAAAATAACAGAAAGGAAAACTTTTGAGTCCAGAAACTTTAAGGAAGACTGATGGCAGCAGTTACAAGGAAAGTAAAACATGCTAAATGCTAAAGTACAAGCCTGCACTGCTGAGGTAAAACATCTTGAAGGAAAGTTGAGTGGAAGGAGAAATTATGCCAGAAAAAGGTTCAGAAAAAGGTCAACCAGCTTTTTTTGTAGATTCCTGTATCATTTAATTAGAAAATGAAGGTGAATAATGGAAGCTGCTTGAAATGTGAAGTTTTCAGTCAACAATGACTTAAAAGTATAAAATATTAATAAGATTCTGATTGGAGTGACAGTGGTAAATAAACCAGGTTGTGAAATAATTTAAAGGGCCGGTATCATGTTTTTTTCCAGGCACATAGTGTCATTTTATACCCCAATCAAAAAATATCTCACCTTCAGTTGTTATAAAAATGCTGTTTATATCAAATATGGCTTATAATAAGTTTGACTTCATCATTAAAATTGATATTGGGCCTCTGTCTCTTTAAAAACTCCTGCTCTTTCTGAAACTCTGCTTTCAGAAAACCATGACAATATCGCTCCAGTTTATTTCATTTTATTTATTTTTTTTTACCAACGTTGTACTGAGATGTAGCTCCTATAATGAGCTCAGTTGATGTTCCACCAGGTGTTTGCTAATTGCTGCTGGCTAGTCTGAAGGAGCTGAGTGGACGAGTCCTGGGGGAAGTTACTCTGAGAGGTGGAAACTAAACTGTAGCTTTGTTATTCTGCTGTGAAAGTTTTATAAACTCTATCAGTGCTGATGCCAGTCTTGATCAGGAATCTCTTATAAAAAATATTTTTAATCTAAATGTTTGTTTCCTGGTAAAATAAAAGTTAATAATAATAATAATAATAATAATAAAAACGAATGTAATTCTTCATGACATGAAATTTTATATTTTGGGTTATGATTATGCAGTAAAACCACCAGTTAAGATTTGTTATTTGGATTTATATTAATGCTACATTTCCTAAAAGAAAAAATTAATTAGCAACAAGTTTCTTACTGCTGCATCAAAAACTGTTACTACGGTAACCCAAAACTATTCAACCACATCTGATCAAAACGCAGTCACTGGAAACCCGGCCTCTGTTCTGATTAATCTGTAGGAGTTAAGCAACAAACAGAATCTGTCTGCTTATCATGTATATCAGCATTACACAGTTACCACAAACAGTGGTGTATTTCACAGCCTTGAACCAGACTCCTTGTAATCTCATTTGTTGAACCGAGAATTGAAACACTTCAGGGGCTCCAGAGATTAAATGTTTCCTGACCTTTGGCTCGACATTTCTCTGCCGGGTTTTTCTCTTTCATTAGAGCTGCTGCTCTTTGAAAACCTTCAGGACGCGATCAGATAGCAGAACCCGGTACGGCCGAGCACACCGACAGAAATGTAGAAACTCAAGCTGCGATTTTGTAACAAATGTGCGCGAACCTTCGTCAAAAGGAAGGAAAAAAAACAACAACACAATTTCGCAATCGCTGTATTTTCATTGAGTAAGAACTGCAATTAAAAGCAGGTGAATCACTTCGATCATTAAAAAACATCATCCTTCTGTCACTTCCTGTTTTGTTCTTCGTCTTTTCTGCCAGCAGTAATATCCGGATGTTGATCACATGACTCGTGGTGCAAGAACAGGGTTTCGATTGCGGCTTTGTGAAATACATTAATGTCGACACCGCCAAAAAAAAACACCTTATCCTGCCGCAAACGTGGTTTTTCATTGAGCAAATTTATTTTTGTAAATCCAATTTGCACAATTTTAAGATAAATGGAAAAGCAGTTGGAGTCACAGAATCAGAAAAATGTCTGCGATAGTCTTATTTATCCCACAGTTTAGATTATTCCTGCAGCAGCATGTCTCTAATCTGATGAAATACTTCAAATTCATACAATCCAGAAGGATCCTGCTCATATTTATGTCGGGCCAATCAAAGACGAGTTTCAGATGAATGAGTTCAAATTTTAGTCCTCTTGTTATTCCTTAACAAATACAATAAGAAGCTCCCTATCTTTGTCGTTTATGGTCCTCTGGTATTTGAGTTTTACGTGATGCCTATTTATATTAATTTAGTGCTTGCCATACTATGTTTAATTTACCTGTAGTCATTATCGTTCAAAAGGTGTTGCCACATCAACCATTTAGCTCATTCTTGTTCTGTTTCTTGTGTTTTTATTTATTTACTTCTCTTAGATTATTTAAATTTTTTCTCCTTCACTTTTACATAATTTGAGTTCCTGTCCAGATTCTGTGTTTATTATTTTTCATCCTCTGTGAATCTACTCCTTTCCGTCTGTCACAGCTGCAGCTGGTTTGTAATCAACCACCTGCATCTTGTCAGTGATCGCACTCCTCAGCATTTAATCCTGCAGGATTATTTCCTGCAGGATTATTCTGCTATCTTGTCTGCTCACTTCCTCAGTCCATGTCCTGAATTTTCACCAATATTTTGCTGTAAATTGGAGAAGTTTAAACTACAAACGTGACAGAAGGTGCTCATAAATAATAAGTAAAGGATTTTTAAAACACTATGATCAATTTTATGATTTCTGGGTGTTTTATTTGGGCCATCAAACATAAATATTCATTATATTTTTTAAAACTGTCATGAAAAACTTTTTTTTCCCCTATGTCAAAACTTGTTTTTTAAAAATCTTTTCTTCAATAAACTAACCATGCAACACATCCTGAAACTTTGAAAAAATACTAGCTTTGTAACATATTCTATCAAAACACCTAAGTTGAGACTGCAGCTCCAGCTGTGAGGGAAACCATATGGAGGATCCCACTGTGTGAATAACATGAACATTTTGTATGTTTCATAATCTGAACAAGGTTTGACGTAGATGAAAACATTCATATACTGTTGATTCTTCTTGCAGTTTCTTAATAATTCCTGTTATTAGACGATCAATTTGTTTATAGAAGTGATTAGAACCTCATGTTGGTGCAACACTTGACTTTCGGATCAATTTAAGATGGATTGATTAATACAGAGGCGGTGCGCCTCATGCTCAATTGTACCATCATGACGTCTGTCTGTGGAAAACAAAACTGTTTTTCAAGAAACTGGTTTAAAATTACTGTTATAAAAACAAACTCCACTGCTGATCGTTTGATGGTTCAAATGTTTCTCAACTTTCTGTTGAATCTACAAAAACTTTGTTGTGTTTTATATTAAATGCTTTTGACTCTGGTTGTTAAAGAGATCTGAGATTTATTACAAACTTAAAGTTTTTTGTTATCTGTTGTATTTTAACTTTGTTGCTGTAAGTATTTTGTTATGACAGAATAAACTTTGGCTTATTCACTGGGAAGAATGGACTGATATCAGAGGTTTCAGAGGAGGTGTTTTTCTTCTCCTTTCCACAGAAACTCCTTTGAACCGGGTTTGATTTAGAGATGGCGGTACCAATTAACTAGAGATGGAAAAACTGAAACTCCCTACAGGAGAGAGCCGGGAGGGAAGCACCGCGTTCGTGACTGAAAAGATTTAAAAGAAGAATTTTATGTTTTAAGTTTCACTTTTTCTCCTCTCACTCACTAATGAATAAATGATTCTATTACTCTGATTTTATAATTAAGATATCTAAAGACAAATGCACATTTCTCTGATTGACTCAGTGTTTCACTGTAATTATCCAAAGAATATTTATTAACAATTTCTTAGTTTATAAATCGACTCTTGGCCTCTTTTTTTTTTTTTCAGACATCCTCCATTTCTCAAAAAGAAATGTGCAGGATCTCCTAATTTGTTTTTTTTTTCAATTATTAACTTGGACGTCTTTAGTTATAACTACTAGTGCAGATGATTTTTTTGCTCTTTTTATTCACAATTACAAGTAATCTTTCTCAATCTCTTGTATGCATGGTGCTCAGAAGAAGTGTTGGTGCTAATTTTAAAATAGTCTGTGTCAGAGAACAACAACAACATGTGGATGTTTGATTTGTCAGAACAGCTTTGAGAAATCCCAGAACAAACTGAACTGGACCACAGTGAACCAGTTCATCTAACAATGGGATTAAACCCAAGCTAACAGCTAACCTAGTTCCAGTTTAAAGGTTGGAACCAGTTGGTTTTCATCAATTTCATGTTGCAGGATTATTTCCACAGGAGTTTGCAGGTTGATGAGAAAAGTTAAACTTTGTGACATGGATTTTTTTCTTTTTCCTTCTTTCTGGAACGTTTTTATGAATTTTTCCAACTTAAAATGTTGAAATGTTTACTTGATGGTGATGTTTTGTAGCCCATGCCTTTAAAAGTATAATTTTGTTTGTCAAAATGTTTTGCTATAATTTGCTTTAATGGTCTTCTGGACAAAAACTAAAATAAGAAAAGGTGAAATGAAGAGGAGAGAAGTTTTGCCATCTTTTCTGGACTAGAACTGTTTTGTCTTTGTGAAATTACTGTTCGAGATTCATTTATTCTTAATTTAATTTCTCTCTGTGGCATTTTATTTCACGCTGCAACAAATGTTGAAGCTTATGTTAATAACTCTGTTGTACCAACGGTGCAAGCTATATTTGTTTATCTTATTGTGCGACTTATTTAAAAAAGCAATAAAAATTAATGGACGACACTGACAGATTTGTGTTTTGTTTTTGTTTATTTCCATCTCCAGACAGACATGTTGGAACAAAGAAAAATTAAAAATGAAATAGCTTTGAAACAGAATTAAAGAACAGTGTGAATGAGGAATATTCTCACCTTTTAATTTCTTGCAAAAATATTTACCTTTTTAAAACTTTTTGGTCTACAATAAAGTAAGATTTAATTAGATCAAACTACACTCAAACTTTAAACTAAGCATATCAAATATATTAATTTCACACATTAAATATCTATTTCATTTTTTAGTCTTGAATGTGATTGATTAATTAACCATAAAATTATTTATGTTATGATTCATATCTGATTCAAGCAGAAATTTGTTTCTCATGGCAAACCACACGAAATGTAGATTCTGTGTATACGACACGTTAAGGATTATAATAGAAAACATTTTATTTATCACAGCTTTTTAAAAGTTTCATTTGGTATTTCTATTAAACATTTTTGGCCTCTTTTCTCACCTGCCTTCACTTTTACACGTCTCTTCCAGAGACGTGTAAAAGTCCTGAGACTTTTACAGTCCTGTAAAAGGACTGTAAACATGACAGTCTTCCTGAAACAAAGCCTTAAAATAGTTATTTGTTCTTCCTGCCAGCGGTTCTTAGATGTTATCCTTGCTAAGCTACATTCAGAGTTTATTGTCAAACCTGTTCTCCTTCATACCACAAACCGTACAATCATGCACACGCATAAAAACATGTGGTGGATGATTGTACCACACTTCCTGCTTGGAAACGCGGCGTTAGTTTACGGTCAGAAGGGTGTGGCTGAACTGAAACTGACTGGGTTCAGATTTTACATGCATGTTTTGAATTCAGTCTGGATGTTAAATACTTATTATTCTAACTGAGCCAAACTCAGAGCGAGTACACCACACTCTGAGCTGCTAAACTTTACTATTTTAGGCATAAACAGCCAGTTTTAAACGTTTCATTCTCTGGTTTATGTCTGCAAAATTAAAGTATATTTTTATATGGGCATGAATGCAGTTTTACAAAATCTACTTGATGTGTGAAAGTTCGGACTTTGCTACATAGTTTTTGCAATAATAAGGCTTTTATTCTTCCTTAAAGAGGAAGAAAAAGTAAGATCTTATGGTGTCTATGGACATGTTACAAGTCAAAAAAGGTTTAAATCGCCTTTATATACGTTGTGATTATTGCATTTAGATCAGATTCTCGGTTGAATTTGAACAAGCAGAAGCAACATTTTAAGGCATGTATTGCGTTTAAACATTGAGAAAATCTGTTGGAGGCTCATTATTGTGCGTATTAGGGCCATGCTGAGAAAATAGAAACAATTACATGAATAAATTCGTAGGAGAATAAAGTCATGGTACTACAAGACAAAAGTCAAACAAATACATTATTCTTGTATTATTTCATCTTTATTCTCTATTATTTTACATTTTTTTGTTCGTATGGTCGCAACACTCCTTCAGACTCAACAGCCATTTTATTTGGTGCACCAGTTTTCACCAGTTTCAACATGATGCCTTCAGGATTCAGCAAGTGCTGGGAAAAGTTTGGTAAAGTTCAAGCCGAGCATCGGAACGAGGAAGACGATGGCCTGGTTTGAATGTCATAAAATGTTGATCTAAGTCAAGTCAGAGAACTTGATGTACTCGGATTCTCATGCATATCCATCCCTGTGGCTTCCAGACAAAAGCTGAAGAGAGAAAATATTCAATAAGCAGCTGTGCTGATGAATGGATGAACTGGTTTGAGATGACAGACAGACAACAGCTTCAATAGTCACTTGTTGAATAAAGGAATGCAAAATACTGACTCTGAATGCACAACATGAAGAAAACTGACAACTCTCAGAAAACCGAAGCTGTAATTCAAAAAACCAAAACTGGGCAACAAGATTGGGGGAGAAAAATGTTGCATTGATCAATTTCAGCTGCAATATTTCCTTCCTGTTGGCTTTTTTTTCCTTTTCTGCCAGTAGAAACAGCCGATTGTTTATCACGTGACTCGTGATGTGATGAAGGTGTTTCCATCGCAGTCTTGTGAAATAAACCAATTTCAAAACATCCAGAAAACACCTAATCCTAGTGCCAAACATTTTTATCAAAAAACGAGTTTCTTCGAAATTGATGTTTCCATTAAGCAAATAAATTTTCAAAATGTCAAACTGCACAAATATACGATCAATAGAAATACAGCTATAGATGGGATTAAAGGAAATACTGAGAAATTATATCATATCTGCCTAGTATAACTGTTTAAACACAAAATATACCATAATATGCATTAAAACATGCAGTGTAAACAGTTTTAGTCTTCCTCATTTCTTCTCTTTGGGGTTCAGCCAATCAGGGACAAGGAAAATGAAAGACGCTCCTCTATTGGTTGCTTTGCTTATAAAGAATCATTTCAGGTTCTCAGTCTATGAATAGGCGATCTCACTGTGAATAATTAGGAATCACGTTCCATAGAAAAACATCCTGAAACGTGCACAGGCTCCACAGGCTGTGCGTTGACTCCAGTTCGTTCCTCTTTAGGCCCAAAGATAATAACTTTAGTTTTGTTTCTGTGCAGCTGGAGAAATTTTTGGCACACGCACTTGGCTTATTCTGAACATCTGCTCATCAGATATGTCAATATGGACCAAAGTCTCTGAAACATCGTTCTGACACCTTCTTGAATCGTAAAGCAGATCAATCAATCACTCAATCAAATCAATCAAATTTTATTTGTACAGCACATTTCAGCAGCAAGGCATTTCGAAGTGCTTTACATAATAAACACAATGTCATACAACATACAATCAACAATCAAAACCTACATTAAGTCAAGTGTCATAACTATGCAAATAAAACATTTTTAATATTCAACCTGCAAAATTCAGCCAATGGATATTGACCAGATCTGAAGGTGTACCTAATAAACTGGCTGGACGGTTTGTATTTTGCCAGCAACTAACAGTAGTAAAAAAATAAAAAAAAAAGAGCTTAAATATCTCCATTGTGTCACTTTATGACTACATTTTCCCAAGTTTCTCAAAGAAATGTTTTTTTTAAAGTCTGCATTTATCTGAGGTCAACGCCCAAATATTCAGGACTGAACAATCAGGAACACTCCCAAAGATGAAATTATCTATAGCAAAGATATGCAGCAATGAGAGCGAGTGTAAGGATGACTAAGGTCATTGTTTTTTTCAGGCTGTTTGTTCGGAGACAAAAACAAAATGCTCCGACCTTGGAAAACCTCTGAGAGTGCGTCAGGAGATAACAATAATGTTGAACTCATTAGATTTAACTTCGTGCTTCCAATGTCAACATGACCAGCTTTGGAAACGATCCAGTCCTATTTAACACCAGTTATCAATTTCCAAGCTATCAAGGTTAGCTGTTTACAACTGGCAGCCATGACTAAAAACAAATTCAGTTTGAAAATGTGAGAAAAATGTGAGAAATAATCCCTCAACTCCAAGTTTCCTTTCTGTTCAGTGATGAGATTGAAAGTTTGGCGTAAAACGATCAAACTGAATCTTTGTATTACTCAAAGTGGATTAAAGAGAAAATACTCAGGTGATCAGAAGGGAGAAGGGAGGGACAAGTTGGAGGAGGAAGCATGAGGAAGAGGAGGAGGTGAGTCAGAGTATAAAATGCTGCTGCGCTGCTTCAGCTGACTTCAGACATTCACTGAAGTTTCCTTGTCCGAGTTTTAGTTCCTGCTGAAAATAGCAACATGTTCGGTCGGTGAGTAAACGCCTCATGTTTTCTTTTTTGCTTTTCCTGCTGTCCGTCTGTTTTCACTGCCAGATTGTATGTCAGGTTTACAACAACGGAAGGAATTAAATAATTTTTACGTCACTGCTGCACCTGCTTGTTTATGAAAGTTAAAGTTTCATAACTGTTTAAGTTATCACTTTAAATCTTGATTTATTTTAATGGTTTTTGATTTTATTCGTTTGAAATTCATTTCACTGATGCTGAGTTTAGAAAAAACCTTTATATAAAAGTTGCTCTTGTCTATCTTTTTAATCAAACTAACCCTTAAAAAAGATGTTTGTGTTTTTTACTTCCTTGTTTTACTTTATTTTTGAGCTTTTTGGGTTAAATTAACTCCGTTAAAGTAACTTCAGTGTTCCTGAGTGAAGCCCTCATCATCAGATTGCCTTCATGAAGCTAAAAGCATCTCTTTGAACGTCTGCGCTGGTTTTCTATTGCAGCTTGTAGTTCTCTATACGTTGGAAAAGAAGAGACGCTTTGTAGGTTTTTTCCCCCCCGTTCTGTAGAGAAACACAAAGAAAGTCATTTAACCTTTCAGGTTGAGAAATGGTTTCCCCCAGCTGCCACTGAACACACCTGAGACTCATCAGCAGCCATTTTCCATCCATCTTCACTCTCAAATCTGATATTTTTGGTTGTTTTATCTCTTAAGAAGGTCTCCAAATGCTTCATAAAAATCCATATTTTAAATTTGATGGAGTCACAGACTGAAAATCTGCAGTTTGTCTCTTGCTGTTCAACTTGATTGCAAAGGGAAGCAGCACTCAAACAAGCTGCAGTCAAATCAGCTTTGCACTGGAGTCGTGCTGAAAAGTTTCTTTTTGTGTCTTTTAGATGTGTTGTTCTGCTGCTGTGCGCCCTCGCTGCTGTTTCCCTCGCAGCACCGCTCCAAAGTAAGCCACTATGTCATCAACATCACCCAGAACTGCTCCTTGTGTTCACGCCGACTGATCCGGCAAATTACTGCAACTTCTGTGAAACGATCATGTTTCGCAAAACTCGAGTTATTTTCATAAATTTGAATATTCTTTTACTTATTACAGTTTAATCCCTGATGTATTCTCCTTTCTGAGTCATTTTATAATTTATAAGTTTAAGTTGTTGCTGCTCAGTTAGACCATAAAACAGCAGCAGATTAATTATTTTGGATTATTTAAGATAAAGCTTTTCCCTCCACACTTTGACCAACAGGTAAAATCTTGAAGCAGAAAAAAAAGAGCAAGCCAATCTTTAAAATCAGCCTATTATTTGTCTTTAAAATTTATTATTTTTATTTTAAGTTTCATATAAGTTCAGATAAATCTACTTGGAGTCCTGGTAGCATTTAGCAGAATCCATACATTCACAGTTATGATGGTTTAAAAAGGACAGGCTTGTGATTTCGTTTCCATGCTTTTAAAAATTAGCTCACTCAACTAGCATGTGCGCTTCTCTTTCCCGTTTTGAAGAGTGGCTAACAGAAAAGAGCTTGTGTTTACATTATATTTTAACTTCAGAGAAACAGAAAGCCTTGAATAAATATTTAAAAGCCAATATTTGATCATTTTAGCAAAGTAAAGAATGAATTACAAACTGCTTCAGTTGTATTTATTTTAAATAAATTTGAGATGTTTGATATTTTAGTTTAAAATGTTCCCACTAAATAAATGCACTGATATTGACATTTGGGTATTTTTATTTTGATCTTATATTGCTGCAGGAGATGAGTTATTTATTTAAAGGCCTTTGCCTTTAAACAGTGTTTTTATCATCTGTTTTTGAGTTTCACTAATCTTTTTTTTGTTGTTGTTTTACAGCAAGTGCTCCAGAAGATGGTAAATATCAATGTTTACAACTTCGATATATTGTTGTATTTTTAAAAAGTCCAACCTTTGGGAGGCCATTAACATCTTCAGGAAGCAACCAATCAGAGAAGAGAACGTTTTCTGTTTCTAGCAGCTACTGCCCCCTACAGGCGGTGGCGGTCACTTCAGTTCTGAATTTCATCAGATTTCTCTTTTAACTACTTTTTGTTTCTTTTTCCTTTTGTTACAGAGAGAATCGCAGCTCTGATGAAACACCTGAATGGTAACAGCTCAATTATCTGTCAAAAGTAATCCTGAAACCGCTGAAGAGTTTTTAATGTTTTTTTTATTATTACTTTGTTTTATTTTTTAGAGGAAGCTACAGATAAACCTATGACCTCACATCCAGGTAACAAAGATACTGACAGCTCCGACTTTATTAAAATATAGAGAACAAAGACACACCTTGAACACTGTAAAAAAACAATTTGTTTGCTTTGTTTTGTTTGTCTGTGTTGTAACCTGGGAGACAAAATATATAACTCATAATTACTGTGCTAAATAATATTTATTTGTATCTTTTAACTCATTCAGACTCTGATGAGACAACTGAGATCCCAGGTCAGCATCAGATTAAAACTCTGAGACATCAGGATATATTTATATGTTACTATATTGATGAGTTATAAGGTTTAATAACCAATAATCTGTTTTGTCTTCTAGTCGAGTCAGATGAAACCGACTCAGATGCTACCATGACTGAAGGTAATATAAATATTTCATATGTCAGTTTGTTGTTTTTAATCATTTCCCAGTTGTGTAATTGTTTAAAAATAAAGGAAATCAATCTACGTTAATATGAAGGTTAAAGATTCGCTGCCTTCAGTTTTCCAATTTTACATTTCCTGTTTTTTATTTTAATAAAACATAATATAATATTTAAACTTGGCATAAAATGGAGATAAGAAAGATTCACTATCAGACAAACAAATATCCAACCAGAGTCTGCTAAAACAATAATTCATAAGTATGAATATGTAATATTCACTGTAATGTTTATTCATAATTATTTACATTTTAAGAACTAGATTTAATATCCAGAATTTGGATGAGACGGCAGATTATTTGCAGGTATAACTTTACGCTGCACGAAGAAGTGCAAGATTTCAACAAAGCCAAAAATACAAAGTAATGAAAATTATAAAACAAACCTAAATATACAGTAAGCATGTTTAATCTCTTGCAGAGAGTTTTTTTTTTTTTTATCCCCACTGGACATGGTGACTTTAAAAGCAGCAATGCTTTTAAAGCAGCAATGTGAGGTGGCGTTATACTTATATCAACCAACTTTTTCTTTTTAACACATCACATTCTTCCACATTTTTACACAAGTATTTAGCCATTGTTATAGTTACTCTTATAAATAGTTTCCATATTCAGTGGCCTGATACTGTTGTAAAGATTTATATTATTTCTGATGTTTTTCTTGTTTGTCTCTGAAAAGCTCCAGAATCTGCTGAAGCCTCTGAGATTTCAGGTCAGTGTTTTTCTCTAAGTGTAAAAGGAAATGTTTTTGTTTTAATTAATTAAAGAAAAATGTTTACTATCATATATTTGGTTTTCTATTTTCATACAATATGATGTGACATACTTGGCAGCACTGTTGCCTCACAGGAATCCCAAGACCTGCATGGAATTAGCATGGAGTTAGCATTTAGTTAGCATGGTGTTAGCATGGAGTTAGCATTTAGTTAGCATGGAGTTAGCATTTAGTTAGCATGGAGTTAGCATGGAGTTAGCATTTAGTTAGCATTTAGTTAGCATGGAGTTAGCATTTAATAAGCATTGAGTTAGCATGGAGTTAGCATATCGTTTCCTTGTGCATATATGGATAAATTACAAAATGTTTTAATATTTTGTCTTCCAGAGGAGAAAGAAGAAGGTGATGCAGATTCTTCTGTGGCTGAAAGTGGTAAAAAACATTTAATCCATGTCTTTATCAGACATTGTTCCTTTTTCTGCTTTCTGTCTCTATTTAATAGATGTAAGTCTGGCACAAATTTAGCCTGAAAAGCAAATAAAACTAAAAAAAGGCATTGATCATCTTTCCAGTTCACAAATATTTCATCTAATCGTACTATCAGTGAAATCTGACATGATGTGACTCATTATTAATTGTAGATGAAAGCAAAGACTCTTCTGAGAAAACTTCAGGTAATATTTATTTCACCTGTCTGAGTCTGTAGCTGTGTGTTTCCCTGAAACCTCACCTGTCCATGTTTTGACCTGCATTCATTTTTCAGCTTCTGCTGAATCAGACGAGAAAACAGATTCACCTTTTCAACGTGAGTCTTCAGTTCATCACCAATTTTTACTCTTTTTGGGGGGGTTTTATCGGAAAGCTGCTTAAATGCTTAAATTCCTCATTGTCCATCTTTATCAGCCAGTTCAGTGGAGACTCATGGGACATCTTTCATGATGAAGAACTCTGAAGGTGAGGAGGAAGACAAAACACGTAAAACGGAGAATCGTCACATTCAGCCATTTTTTTGTTTAATTAATTCCTCTGGATGTGTTCAAATATCCTTCCACCTTCAATGTGGTTTTACAGCCTAAAATGTTGTAAATGTGTAACATTTTATGCAAAACATTTTTAACATACTTCCAACCAGGGCCGGATTCATAAGGATTTGGGGCCCCGGGCTGGAGACTGTTTTGGTGCCCAATCAATTACAAAAAAATGTTTTTCTTCATGTAAATTAGAACATATTAGTAGATAGAACTATAAATCAGCAGATAAAAACTGACGCATTTTAGGTTTAATATATCCTTTAGCTAATAACTCAATGTTGTTTCCAAAGAAATCAAGTTTATTATTGTTTCTATGTATAAAAATCCTAAAAAAAGTAATAATATTCACCTAATTATGGGTTGTGAGTTTTCCATAAATTACGTTGACAAAACTTCCAGTCATTAAGAAGAAAAGTAAAATAAATGAATAAATAAATAAACTATTATTTTACTAAATAGCCTAAATTTTCAAGTTTGAAAATTAAAAGGAGGATTTTTAGAAACTGGAAGTCCAATTCCTAAAGACATATTTACACAAAAGTATATTTTACTTTTTATTGTTTTGTCATTTTAAACTTTTAAGTCTATGAAAAACTTAAAAACTTCTCAAATTGTAATTAGTTAACATTATTGATGACATAATTTACTTTTGGACTTTTATATAAAATAATTTTTACATAGACAAATCAATCCATCAACTAATAATATCAGTATTATTGCCTTTGGCTTCAACATAAAGAAAATTAAACAAAACTTGTGTTTTCATTTCACAGATGACGACACTTCCAGTAAAAGTGAGTATTGACTGTATTCAACAGACTCACGATGAGATAAAAACAGCAAATAGAAAACTTATAATCTTATAATCCAGTAATTTAACGAGTTTTCTTCATGTTTACCTGTTCCTGCGTTTACCTGTGTGCCTTTGATAAAACATCTTTATTATAAGTTTAATTCTGCTCTCTGTTTGTGTTTTTAGGTGTTTCAGAATCATCTGAGGAACCAAGTCAGTTTAACGTTCATGTATTTTATTATTTAATGCTGTTAAAATCCACAAAGTTAAATGTTTTACTTTTCTCTTTTAGCTGCTTCAGATGAGGACAGTGAACTGAAGGAAGACTCCGAGGGTAAGAACGTAAAGATTTATATATTCATCTCTTCAGTTGTGCTTCAGTTTCTGTTCAGAGATAAGTGGTTCATTAATGAAAACAAGACAAAAATTATTTTAACATTTTGAGTATTTCTACTTCAAATTATTTTATTTTATTTTATTTTTTACTTTTTTATTTTTCAAGATGTTGGTGATAACCCTAAAACTTCTGAGGAGAAATCTGGAGGTGAGATTAATTTAATTTAATTTAATTTATGTAGGCCTGTCACAATAAAATTGTCTAAGAAATTATTGCGATAAACAATAACATTGTTGTTTTGAGACCATTTTCAAGTGATATAATGATAACAGCATAATTCAAAATTGTCTATAAACTTTGAATTTTAATGAACATTTAACACTGGAACTGGAAGACATTTTAAATATCCAAAATAAATAAACAAAAAAACAGAAACAACAAATAAAATTAATTATTAAGTCTCTGCAAACAAAACCGTCCTTCAAATAAAGGATAGTTGAGATTAAAACACCAAACTGAAAATTTTATTCATTCTGCAGATGGAAATAATTGAGTTCAGTTTAACTTACAAAATGACTATTTAATTTATTGCTTATTCAGACAGGCTTAGCTTTACGTTGTCTTTACATTTTTAGTTATTTTGACTCTCCATGACCGTCGGCATCCTAAATGCTTTTATTTTGAAGGTGCTCCTGATGAAGGCTCTGATGATGTGGCTGGAGGTCAGATTCACTTTTATTTTATTGAAGCCGTTTGATATTTAATGTTCTGATTATTATCACGTCTGCAAACTTTATTTTTTCTGAAATGTTATTTTAAATCATTATTTTTCTCCATCAGCTCTGTTTGAAGAGCTCGACAGCAACACGTCAGAGGAAACATCAGAAAGTAAGATTACAATTAAAATTCATTCCTTGAGACTGACGTATGTTGTATTTTTATTTATTTTAAATCGCTTTTTCTTATAGATCCTTCTGAACCCAAAAGTGGCGAAATATCAGATGAAGAGCCTCAAAGTAAAGATTATATTTGTAGTTACTTAATTTGTATTTCTTGTTGTTTTTAATATGATTCTTTTGCATCTTAAATCTTGTTTTCTTTCTTTTAGCAGCTTCTGAAGACAAAGACAACAAGTCTGAGGAAAAACCTGAAGGTGAGATTTTTTAAAATTTAGATTAGTTTTAGACTTTGCAAATTCAAAATGAATGTAACCAGACTTGGGAAGTAACTAGTTACATTTACTCAATTACCTTTACTTCTGTAACTTTTTTGAAAAACAACTATGCTGTACTTTGAGTAATTTTGTTGTGAAGTATTTCTACTCCTACTTGTGTAAAATTTCTGTATTTTCTACCCATTGAATGAACAACAAAAATTCACCAGACACAGATCTGCAGTTTTTGTTAAAGTTTTATAAACTGCAATCCGATCATATTGACAGGTTAAATTAGGTCACATAAAGTCTATTTCAATTGGTAAAACCTTATTTATTTAACAAAACTCAGCCAATTCCTTCTTCCTGATCAAGCACGTGGCGGCAGTGGAGAGGAAAAACTCTCTGTTAACTCGTAGTTAGCGCTAAATTAGAAAAAGAGTGAAGAATTTGCACAAAGTTTTGTCTTGGCTTCATTTTGGAAATAAACACAACTAAAAGTTTTTAACCGGCAGTAAAATCTATGGGCAGTTGCTCTTTTTATCTAAGACCTTTTAATATTTTAAATCCTTCCTTTTCTTTTATTTTAGTTAATTTTGAAATGACCAACGTTCGGATGCCAGAGGACAGCACTGATGGTGAGACTCAGAATCAGTTTATTCCATTAAAACGGTTTAATGAGGTTTTACTTTATAATCTTTTCTTTCTTTCAGCTGCTTCTGATCAGGTCACCGTGTCAGACGAAGACACTAAAGGTCAGGTTCTGATTTATATTCAGAATATGTCTCTAAAAACACAAAACGTACTTAAAATAGCCTCTTATAACAGTAACATTGATTATTTTGATAAAATATTTTATTTGGTTTAAGGACATTTATAAAGACGGGGATTTGCAAAAGGAAGATTTTTTATTTTTTTACTTTCCTTAACCTGTGATGAGCGACAAGATAAATAATGTTCCTCATCCAACTTTGTCAAAGTCTGTTAGCTTGTTTATTTTAATTTTTTCATTTTGAAGAAATAAGTCATAATTACTCATTTTGTATATTTCTGTTTATAAATATAAATACTTTCCACTTATAAGCAGAAAGTCATGGATTAGTAATTTTAATTTCCCAGAAACTGATCACCATTAGAATTATTGGTGATTAATTAATGGGGAAACTGATGCTTTTGTCATAAAACATGTTGAAACTGGAGACTTTTGGGAATAAAACTACTGTAATAAGAGATTTATTTTAAGTTTTTAGGGGGTTTTTTTGACCAGAGGGGCAGTAAAAAATTATAAATTTGTGCAAACACTCAAACCGATTATATTTGGCTCATCTATATAAGATGTTATAAAGATATAATTTAAAACTAATGCAAGTTTTGCAATAGAAAATATTTATTGCAAAGGGAAATAAAATGTTGCTGTTCACATATTCACAATTTTTCAATGAGTTTTTGTACAAAGTGATAGCTGCAGAAAAATGTGCTGTAGCAGTCTATATTGCAGCACATTTGAAGACGCCTCTGACTGAAGACACTTTTTCTAAGACAGTCAGGGTTGGCCTTAATTTTATTGGTTTTTATGTAAGGTGTTTTATTTCTGCAAAAATTGTCAACTAAACAAAATTATGAAAAAAAAAAAAAAAAAAAAAAAAAGTTATTAACATATTTATATTTGATTCCACAGAAACTGACATCTTTGAAGAACTTGAAAGTAACAAAATATTAATAATTAAAATAAAAATATTTTTATTTTATTAACAATTTCCAACAGCACGGCAGGGATGTTTCTTTGAAAGCTTTTAAATCCAATCCATTAGATTAAATCGGTGATTTTTAGCTCCTGATGGTTAGAAAATGCAAACAGCTGCATTAAATTAGTATTTTTGTTTCTGCAGAAGTAACTGATGATTCAGCCCCTGAAACTGAACCCACCTCCGGTAAATATTAATTATTCTGTTTAATCAAAAGCAGCAATAACTCCCATGTTTTCTTTAAGTATTCTGCTCTTTGTGCATATCTGTAGACTTCTAAGTATATTGCAACTATAAAATAAATCATAGTTTTTACTTCTACTATTATTATGTAAGTTAAACGTAGGATTAATCTAGATAATTAATCTGTGGTCTCATCCTTGTTCAACTCGTTTGTCTGCATAAATAGCTGGTCTGACGGTAAATCTTTTGTTTTCTCACTAAGCTGAGCTTTTCTTCCTCCTTCTCTTGCATGCATTCCTGCTAATCTGAGACAAGAGGGAGACAAAAGTTTCTCATAACTTTAACAGGAAAACACCTGCAGACGTTTATGGAAACCTTTTTCTTTTTTAGTTTTTAAAATCTTGGCTGCTGAAGTTGCAGGAGATGCAATAAGCAGCACAAACTTTTCTATTACTGGAGCCTCATTTTTAGGTATAGAAGTAAAGAAATTACTTGTTTTTAAAAAAAAATGCCTAGTCAGTGCTAAAGAGTATGTTAAGATTTGTAAGATATTATCTTTCAGAGAACATTGCTCATCACATTAGCGTCTTTTGGATCTTTAAAATCAGTTTCTTAACTTATCAATGAAATCTTTACAACTAACAGTCTTTAATGGAACAGTTTCTAATATTTGGTGCAGCATGTTAAGCTTTCTGTTGAATTGAACTGATAAAAGTGCAGCTGTTAAGATTTCACACACATAAATTTGTTTTATTAACTATAAAAACCCTCACAGCTGCAAAGCAAAGTTTTATTGTTCTAAAACAATAAAAATCTTTACGTTTTCTTTAGCATATTAATATTGTGAACCAATGTACTACTTTGCGGATTTTCATGTATGTTTATTTAATTATTTGCACTAGTACTTATTGTTATTGATTTTGAAGTATGGTTTTGTCTATCTCCCCTTTTCGAAGACACATTAAAAAATTATCTTTTATGATTCACATTTTAAGAAACACATTGGTGTGGTTAGCATCTCTAAAACGGGAGACTTGGTGTCTAATCCCTCAGATTAATTGACGCAAACATTTCTAAATCCAGCACCATTGCAGAAACAAAGGTTAAAAGCACAAAAATGTTCTCTCCTCAGCCTTCCTGTTAGCTGCTGAAAATCTCACTCTCTCGATCTCTAAAAATACCCTATAACTTACTTTCAACAGATTTTTGTATGTGTGTATCCTTAGTTAGCATGCTGTTAGTGTTTACATTGGGTTTCTCATTAGAAGAATCTTCTGTGAAGTTGAAAATCCGATGATTTCTGTAAATCTTTCCTTTGATTTCTTTAAACTGTGACCTTCTGTTTATCAGCATTGCTAATATATCTTTTCTGTCTGATTATTTTCCCTGTAGATGTGGAAAAGGACGAGTTTGAAGAAGAGCTTGATGGTGAAGTGGGCGGTAAGTCGATGTTATAAACACCTAAATTACAGCAGCAGTAAAGAAACATGCAGCAGTTAAAACTGCAGCAGTTAGTGCCATTAGTACGACTAATGGCACTAATTAGTGCCATTAGTGGTACTAATGCTGACATCATTAGTACCACTTATATTGTTTCTGCTAAAACCTAGATTTATTTACTGCATGGAGAAACAAAACCAAGGATTTATTAACAAATAAATATGTATTTTGTTTTTCCAGGTGAAACCACTGATGCTAAAGGTAAGACTGTGAGCTAATTTTAAATAAATTCCTCCATAGAGGCGGTAAAACCAGATAAGCTGGATGGTTTTTGACATAAGTTTAGTTGTTTCTCATTTGATGCCAATAATTTGACCATTTTTAAACAGACTGACATGTTCCACATCAACAGGACGTAATCAGAAGACACTCATTAAATCAGCTGGGATTAAATTACTCTTGCAACAAACCAGGATTTAATTGCTAATCCAGAAATTAACCAATTAGATTCTTGTATCTATTTGCTGAGTTTAATTCCAGGTGGCGACTAATTAATATTATCATATTTCACAACTTTACCGTAGTAATTGCATCAAGCTGAAGAAAATATTGAGCAAAAACTATCAGTTTTTGTACATTTTTCATCATTATTCACATTAACTGGTTTGTACAGAACAGGATTAGCTCTGTTGGGAAAAAAAAAAAAAATCTGACTTTAATCCAAGTCTGAATTCTGAGATTAAAGTCAGAATTATTTTATTATTATTTTATTTTTATTTATTCATTTTTTCAGTGGCCTTAATCTTTTTCCTCAGGTTTCTGTCTGATCCACTCAAAAGTCATCAATTGGATAGAAATGTTTGTTTTTATTATCTAAAAGCTTCTCTATCTCTAAAATTACTTTTTCTACATAACATAATTTTCCTTTTTAATCACAATTAAAAACCTATCATTTATTATTACTAGACATGACATAAATGTCAATTATTAGATAAGTCATATCTAATAATTGGATTTGTTTTTTAAAGTCAGGATCTATTTCATCAAGATTTGCTTATTTTTAATGCAAATTAAAAATGTAAGCCGACACCAAAGTTTTAATCTTTTACTTTTTCAGCGTTTAAACTGTAAGTGTTGCGTTAAATGTAATCAACCTGTTTTTTCTCTCCAGATAAGGATGAACTGAGTGACGATGCTGATCTGAATGACGGTGGTAAATATCAAATCTTATAAATTAGCTGTAATTTACACTGCAAAAACACACAATCTGAAGTATTTTTGACCAGTTTCTAGTCAAAATATCTTAATTCAGGTGCACTAACTTAATAGTAGCTTATCAGAGAGATATAGAAACTTGTTTTAATTAAATAATTCCTTGATATTGATTAAAAAAAATAATAAAAATAGTTCCATATGCAGATTATTTCACTAAAACATGGAGAAATTGTCTTGTTATAAATAAATTCATCTGCCAATGGAATTAGTATTTTTTTAAATCAATATTAAAGGATTATTGACTTTAACCAAATTTCTACATATTTCTGATAAGTTACTTTTAAGTCTTATTTCAAGTGGAATTATATATTTGCACTAGACACTAGACTAAAAATAATTGGTGAGTTTTGGCAGTAAATAGGTGATTTAATATTTTCTAGGCACATAGCACCATTTTATAGAACAATTGAGTAACTATGTTAACTTCAGTTATGATAAAAATACTGCATATGTTAAGCATAACTTAAATAAATTTTGACACCTTAAAATTGGGCCTCTGTCTCTTTAAGAAGCGCCTAATCTTTCTGACTGTGCATTCAGGCCTTCACTGTTATCCTGTTTCCAACCGTTCTTAGGAGCGTTGGACTGAGAAGTAGTTAGTATGACGAGTTCAGTATTTCCACCAGCTGTTTGCTAATTGCTGCTGCTGCTAGTTTGAAGGAGCTGAGGCAGAAACTCAGCTGAAATAACATTATAACATGATATAAAGCTCAAAACGTCTATTTACATCCACTGATTTGGGTAATTACCATGATTTTATGTTTTATCCTATAAATATATTTTAATATCTAAAGGAGCCAGATTGTTGAAAGCCTTAAATAACTACCGATTGTTAATTTATGCAAAATCCACAGACACTCCAGTTGATGACGACAAGAAGGAAACTGATGAAGTCACTGACAAAGATCAGGGCACTGACAGCTTAGCTCATGAAGATGAGGAGGAGGCTATGGATGTCACATCAAATGAGGAAGATGTACCGAATGAGGACGGCGAGGAGAAAGATGCTTCGGAGGACGCCCAGGCGATAGAACTGGAGCTGGATGAAGACGAGGCTGCGACCCCAGAAAGCGACAGCAAGGATGAAGATCAAACCGACAAACTGGGTGACGCAGAAACTGATACGAACCAAACCGACAGCAAGGCAGAGAAAGAGGAAGACGAGCTGGACATGCAGGATGAAGAGATGTTTGAAGATGACTCACAGACTAAGGAGCCGGACGACCTGGCTCTAGACACGCCCGACTCCACCGAAGGTAAACGGTGATGGCTAACAGGTCAAAGTTCAGACTTCAGGACCTTCTCACATCTCACAATCCTAAATTTTATCATAATTTAGCATAATTTTAGATTACAGAGCAACTCAAAGCTGCAGGACCTCAAAATATCCTGATATTTATTTTTTCTTAATATTTTTGTTAAAGCATCCATCTGTAATAATCCTATTCTAATGTTTATTTTTTTAAATATTCTGTGTAACTTCTAAAAGCGTTTTTCTTACGTTTAATTAATAAATAGTGCCCATTTATGTGCAATTAAATTCCTAATTTTAAGGCAACTTAGAGAACTTTTGTGAACATATAAAACCATGAAACAACTTTCTAACCTTTAAGCATCTTTGATCAATCGATCGCCTAAAACCTGAAAGAGAATAAAAAGATAAATTTTCATCTTTCCTCAAAATATGTTATTTTTGTGACACATTAAAAATATCTGACAATAGATATTAACATGACTCATTTCTGGAATTCATATTTTTATCATTCTAAAATAGTAAAAAATAAATGTTGTGCACCAAAAAGACAAACTTTAAGGAGGGAAACATAGAAACAGTGCTTAAAGTCACGCAGAGTAGTGGAGCTAGCAAACTATTTTAAAATAAAACATAAATCGTCGGCTCAATTAAATTCACTAAAATGCAGCTGCACATTTCAGTGTCATGACCAAAATGTATTTCTGCATTTGGATATATAAAGATTTAATTGGATGTGTAATTAGCAACAAAATGTCCAACCAAACTTTCAGCACTGGAAAGTTATCCAGTGTTATTGTTTTTATTTTGACTGTGACAGCTTAACAGTAATATTAAATATATTTGCAAACGTAAAATATTCAAATTCACATAAATGTGGTTGTATAAAAATATATACAAGTTTAACCTGATGGAGAAAAAAGTCTGAGTTCCACATTTTCTTTAACAAACTTTGTCATGATTAAAGTTAAATTACAATGCAGCAGTTTGTAAAAATTGTGTTACTTTTACTGGAAGAGAACGGACGACATAAGAGATTAAATTTAAAGATATATGTAATATAGACGTGCTTTCAAAATAAACCATTTAAAGATAGAATTAAATAAAAGTTAAACAGTCCAAATGTGACATGTCAAGTTTTATCCCGTTGCAGCACAAACTTCTGACATGGACCTACTTGATGACTCCACCCCCGCAGGTAGATTTCCTTTGTTTTAGACTCAAAATTTGACTTAAGAACAGAAAATTTAATTCCTAGGTTGTTCTGTAATGCTGTAATATTATAAAAATAAACATTTTAATTGATGTTTTTCATGCCAACTAAAGTAAACTTCTGTTTTCCTCTAATAGCTGGGAACCAGACGCCCAGTCTCTGAACCGTGGAAGCTCTCTGATGCCAGGTATTACCGAGAACATAAAAATAAAAACATTTTTCATTTGTTTATGAAACGAGCTTGAATTTAGGAGGAATTGAACTATCAGAAACGTGCAAATATTTTTTTTTTTCTTACATTATTTTTGAGTTGCAAAAAAAAACTTCAATGGATTTTAATAGATTTTTTAAGGCTAGTTTATCATTTGAAGTTCAAGATTTATGAAATATTTGCAATATTTTATGTTGCTAAAATATGCTGCAACATAACTTCTGCTTCACCACAGCTTATTGCACAATAATAAAAAAAAATAAAAAAAACAGCTTTAATTATTTAAAAAAATAATCTGAAAGTTCCTAAAAAGTCAAAGCTTTTTTCCGTCCTGCTAACATGATGGGGTAAATGAACGTTCTGATGTTGTTTCCTGACAGAACGGCGCTCCGGTGTCTCCATGGTGATTTACTGCTGCCATGACAACAACAAACTAACCTGCAACTAAACTCAGCTGTCTCTTTGTTTTGTGTCTTTTTGATTTGAGGCTGCTTTTGTTCTTCATGAAGAGATATTAGAAAATATCTTCTTTCCACTCTTTCTCCTCCTTGTTCTTCTCTGGGGTTTCGTTTAATTTGAGCTCATTTTCTCACCTGTCTGCAGAAATGTTTTCCCAGCTGCTGATCTTAGATCTGCTCTGTGGGTCTGATTTCACACATCAATGTGTACATACAGTCCACCGTTTACTTTACAAACATTAATGGTTATTTTTTACAAGAAATTGACGAATGTCAAGTCCTTCACTGTACACAGAAATTGGCTAATAAAGTGTGAACTGTCAGAAACTGCCTGAATTTTTTCTGAGAATAAAAAGTTTGTTTTTCTTAATCATTTTGTGAATATAACTTAATTTCAAGTAATTTGTCTTTTTTCACTTACTTATTTTATATATCAATGATATTTAACAATATCAATTTTCAGAATAGGAATACCAAGACAGAGGAGAAGACAATTTCTGTTTTAATGTTTTGGGTTTATTTTTAATTGTTACTTTTCCATTCAATAACATGCAAAATGTGATTTAAAGAGCGTAGATTCTTCTGAGAGATGCAGCACTTTCTGCCTCCATGTCGCCATTTTGAATCAGTTTTCATTGGATGTTAATGGATTCAAAAAGGTGATAAAAGTGTAAAAAGAGGTTTTTCATTACATCCAGTGAAGGTGAGCAAACTTTACTAAGCATCGAGGGTCGACTAATATCCAGAGAAAACCCAAATCATCTAATATGGCACTTTATTCGTTCAAGTGTCTCTAAAATCAGCCAGTCAATAGTGTTTTGGACTGATTGCTGTAAAAATAAAAGAGGTACTTTGTATTGAAACCTGTAGATTTATGACAGATCCATTCTCACAAAGTAGATTTGCAAATATATATCAAGTCACTTCTGTACATAAAATCACTGCTTATGTGGTAGTAATTATAATTTCATAATGTTAATAAATATTTGCTCATATTTTCTCAAATTTGAGCATTTATAATAATTAAACAGTGGATATAAAAAGTCTACACATCCCTGTTCAAATTTCAGGGTTTTGTGTTGTAAAAAAATGACAGCAAGACAAAAATTTCCCCAACTTTTTTTCACCTTTAATGTGACCTACGACCTGTTCAATGCAACTGAAAAACAAACAGAAATCTTTCAGGGAGGTGAAGTAAAAATAAACAACTGAGATAATGTGGTTGCATAAGTGTGACGAGCTTTTAGAACTGGGCTTGTGGCTGTGCTCAGATTTAACCAATTATATTCAAACTCATGTTCAACTGAAGCCAAAACACCTGCCACCAATTAAAGTGCCTCTGATAAAGTTCAGCTTTTCTAGTAGGCTTGTCCTGATATGCAAAGACCATGATTGTGTCTTTGCTGCAAAGAGCTGCCACAGCATCGGAGGGATCTCTTTATTCAAAGATATCAGTCAGTTGAAGGCTACAAAAGAATTTCCATCCATCCATTTTCTGTTCACCCTTGTCCCTAATGGGGTCGGGTGTTGCTGGTGCCGATCTCCAGCTGCGTTCCNTCTTTCACCCTTGTCCCTAATGGGGTCGGGTGTTGCTGGTGCCGATCTCCAGCTGCGTTCCGGGCGAGAGGCGGGGTTCACCCTGGACGGGTCGCCAGTCTGTTGCAGGGCAACACAGAAACAAACAGGACAAACAACCACGCACACACACGCTGAAGACTGAATTTCTGGAAAGTGCTGGCTGTGCAGTACACATGACAACAATCTCCCGTCTTCTTCATATGTCTGGGCTATGGGGTAGGATTGCAAGACAGAAGCCTTATCTTACAAAGAAAAACATCAAAGTCCGGCTTAATTTTGCAAAAACACATCTGAAATTTCCAAATGTGCTATGGTCTGATGAAACCAAGGTGGAACTTTCTGGACATAAATCCAAAAGGTCATTTGGCGCAAAAACAACAGTGGACATCATCAAAAGAGCCCCATACCTATACTGAAGCATGGTGGTGGCAGCATCATGCTTTGGGGCTGTTTTGCTTCAGCTGGAACTGGGTGGATGGAATTATGAACAGATCCAAATGTCAGTCAGTGTTTGCACAAAACCTTCGGCCTTCTGTTAGAAAGATGAAGATGAACTTCATGTTTCAGCATGAAGATGCCCCAAAGCTCACATCTACATCGACAAACAAATGGCTTCACCGGAATAAGATCAAGGCTTCGGAAAGGCCCGGCCAGAGTCCAGACCCGAATCCCACCGAACATCTGTGGGCTGATCTGAAGAGAGCAGTGCACAGGAGATGCCTTCGCAATCAATGGAGAGGTTTTACAAAGAGCAAATATTCCCACATCAAGATGCTGATAGACTCCGACCCAAAAAGACTGAGCCAAAGGTGCTGCAACAAAGTATTAGTTTAAGGGTTGCATATTTATGCAACCAGGTTATTGTAAGTTTTTTATTTTATATTTTCCTCCCTGAAAGCGTCTGTTTGTTTTTGAGTTGCATTGGACAGGTTATAGGTCACATCAAAGGTGGAAAAAGTTGGGAAAATGTTTGTCTTGCTGTCAGTTTTTTACATTACAAAAACCTGGCATTTGAACAGGGGCGTGTAGACTTTTTACAGAATATAATCTGTCAATAGAATTAGTATTTTCAACAAAATTAAGGAATTATTAACTTAAAATAAAGTCCTATATATAACATAAAAGTAACTTGTAATTTAGTTTTCTCTCATTTCAAGTGTATTAAGATATTTGCACTGCAAACTGGACTAAAAATACTCGTTAATATTATGTGTTTTTGCAGTGTGGATTTAAAGGAACTTAGTGTTTTCACAATTTACTGTCAAGTTTGTTCCAGATTTGTGGCACATAGAAGCTGAATGCTCCATGTTTGGTTGTGGAGAGAAGCTGATGTTTTATTCTTTTCTAAATTCACACAATAGTTTTCATCAGCATCGCCACATTTGCTGCATCTTAATTTTCGTGAAGCATTTCACTAGTTTTTAAGCACTGATCCCCATCAGGTGTGTGGAAGTGGGATGAGTCGGGTTACCCGATGCCTCAGGTTGATGTTGTGGAAGAACGACTCCTGACCATGAAGTTTCTCTCGGCTGATAAATGAAAACTGGCCTGCAGGTCTGCAGAGGTTAACCGATTCACACACCACAGAAGAAGGGGGCAGGAGGGCACTTCCTGCCAGATAAAGGAGGCTTGTTTCAAAATGCCCCCTGATTGGTTAATGGGGTCACGGCTGAGGCCAGCAGCAGGAGGCAACTTATTGGACCCTGACTGATATGCATGTGTGTCTCCGTCTGTTGGGGTGGGATGTAAAATAAAGCTTTGTTCAGGTGAGTTTCACACAGAAGGAGGCGATGGGTCGATATCTGTGAGAAGGGATTTACCTTCACCTGAGACGTGCAGACCTGACCAGGTGTGGAAGTACATCATGTTCTGGTCGCTTCCCGAAGCTAAACGACAGCAAACTTATGCTGCACAGAAATATGAAAACTTTCTCATATTCATCAGCTTTGATATGTCTGGAATAAACTACCAGACTTTACCAGAGGCAGAAACGACGCAATTTATAAAAAAAGAAACTCAAGCAGGTTGAAAACAAACCAGCTATTTTTCTGCTGCTTGAGGCGGACAGTTTTAGTTATTTCTAGAGTAAATGTTTTCTGTTGAGTTTTTTTAATCTATCAAGTTGATTTGCATGACATTTCAGCAACAAAACAAAGTGTTTCACCTCATAAAAGCACAAAAATACAAAGTCATTGAACACGCAGGCATTAACTGAAGCGTTACATTGTGTCAAGTGCCATCGTTACACATTAAAATGTTGATTAATAATTCATTTATAATTTAATTTTACTTATTTTCATATAACAATGTGTTCTGTCCTGTACATTGTGCAGTGAGGTTGTTTTTTTCTTAGGTCATGGGATGAAATTATGCTAATTCCTACATATTTACACTGCCATGAATTGTAATACTGTTGATTAATGTTCACTATCCTGATCAAATAAATTAAATTAAGTGACACTTAAGTAAATGGTAACTGCAAAAATGACATCTTAGATGCATATTTTAGTTTTCAGTCCAGTTAAAGTGTCGTCTCTACTATTTATTGAGACATAAACTCCTTTATTTGAGTATTTTCACCCAATGTTTGTCAGGCATGAAGTCTTGTTGAGAAAATTGATCCAACTTCCAGTTCTGGTTCCTCAGGTGTCACACTGCTCTTTGTTTCAGTCCAACGTCCAGGTGAGCTCCAGTCATTCAGAACCAAGCTGGACCAGACCGCCATGTCTTAAAAGCGCCCCTAATTCTCCATCTGGACCCCGTCCCGGAGCCCAGGGCCGGTTCCAGCTCGGTTCTGATTTCAGGACGTGTCGCAGTAGATAGATGCAAACTCATGTTCTGCCCTGATTCACACAGACAGCGGGAAAGTTTCATTTCAAAATAACAGCAAAGAAGGTCACCGGGTTTTCCAGAACGGAAGATGGCTTTACTTTGTTTTCACAAAAATCTGTGGAATCAAAAACAGAAATCAATGCATCCGTTTTCTTTTCCCACAAAGGAGCGACATTAATGATGTTAAATTTGAGTGATATCAATTACTGTTAGTAACAGATTCTGCTTTAGTTTGATCTCTAATTTCAGTTTTATAGAATTTGCACAATATTAACAGGCCACTGCTTTCTGTCATAGGAATAGCAGATAGATTAGATTAGATTAGATTAGATTAGATTAGATTAGATTAGATTAGATTAGATTAGATAGATAGATAGATAGATAGATAGATAGATAGATAGATAGATAG
>CAEGAD010058247.1:0-12517 GCA_903067055.1 Poeciliopsis paucimaculata
AGATATATATATATATAAAACTTTTCAAAGTTTTATATATATATATATGTATATATATATATATATATATATATCTTTTTTAATTACATTTGATTATTTGAATTTCTGAGAACATTTCCTTCCAGGTAGGCATTGTTTTGAATAATTTCAAATAAACCCAAAATAGAGGACTATCGTGTTTTGATGTTGGTTAAGAGTACACTGAGCTTCTCGTACAAACTTTTCCTTAAATGCTATGATAAAGCTGGAAGTCTGCAGCAGTTTCTGATCCCCAGGAATGTTGGCAGTGTCTGTGCATTGCTGTTGCTCCTCTTCTGGCTCTGGCAGATACATTTAACACAGCATTGATCCTGCAAAGTCTTATCTTCTCTCAGACAAGCCTAATCCTCCATCCAGAATGTTACACCATAGTCCCCGTCTCCTCCCACCGCAGCAGCTGAACCTGGATCCCCCACACACCCAAATGTGGGATTTCACACCTGCACTACTTTCAGCATCAATCAAGGGAGCAGGTTAAATTGTAAATTTATACAAGCTAAGCTATCTTTTGGATCTCTGTCTGCATGTGCTGGCAAGGCCCACTATTCTGTTTGTGGTTTATGTTCATAAAATTAAAAATGTGATCATTTATGCACCCTAATTTTAAAATTTTGGTAAAATTGCCTCTGAACTCCGTGCTATATCATTAAAAATGTGTACTGCTGGGAAGGCCTGTGAAGATGCTTTTAACAAAGATTACTGCTTGCAAGGACATAAACACCTGTGCCTGCAGGTGCATCTCTTGCTGACAGGTCTGCATAATTAGACACTTCTGAAGTCAGCCTTTGCTCTCCAGTGTATGTAATGTGGGAAGAAGCCTACACAGCAAGTCCTTTGTGGCTTCTGAGGCCTCTGCTGGAGTGAGAAGAGATAATATTGGACAGCTTGCCCTTGAGGAATGCAAATGGGATGGTGTTTGGGCCACAGCCAGTGATTTGCTGGGTCTTTTGGCCAAATCCATCACAGAACCATCCCTTTATCTTCTTACAGTCTTGTGTTGACTGATCCCAATATACTATCTGAATGAGACCAGAAAGAGTCCATTAATGTGGACATAGGCTCTGACATGTTCTCATTAGGTTTATTCTCTGTAAAACTAAGGTAAGGATTGAGTCTTTCTGAACTAAGGGAACTCACTCTGCTTGAACTCTGATTAATGCTAGAGAATTTTCCAGATAAAAAAAAAAAAAAAAAAAAAAAAAAATCAGATTTATTATTAAAGCCAAGTGGAGGAAAGAATTTGCCAGTGTTGCATGTAATGCAATCTTTAATTTCCACTAGACTTCTAAGTTATTTTGTTCATAAAAATATCGGTAATTGAATTTCTCTGGGTCATTTATGAGCATAATGTTTCTGTCATAATTATAGGTTATGTTTCAGTGCTCCACACTTTAATTAATAAACACTGACATATAAAGATTCTGTTTAATAACAATCTTATTACTCAAAAAGAAATATGTTTTTTAAGATCTCAGAAATGATCAGAGTGGCCAGCAAACATATTCTCAAAGTAATTGTAGCACATATGTAAAAAGTCAAATCTTGGGTGTTCATTTAAGGTCTCTTCCTAATTCATCGGTGTGATTATTCATTATAGAAGAGTGATCCGTTTTTCCACATAAAGCAATACATTCAGAAGCAGTCAATAAAATGTTTCTCTTAGCTCTCTATGCTGTTGTTCTTTGCCCACATACACTTACATCTGCAGAACCAGCAATTGCACTGAAAGCAGTTAGAAGTTCTACATAACTACATAATTACAACAAACTGTAAATTTGATCATGTGCAGTAGAAAAATAGTATCGCCTTTCAGGACTTATAGCAATCCCATAAGCCAGTTATCACATGAGCAGCATCTGATTTTTTTTTTTTTTAATTTTTCCACTGACTAGTTATAGCAGCAACCCTGGGGAGGCGTTTTAACTACTTTATAAGGAAAAGGTTTGCTTGGGGAAAAAAAAAAGAGACAACAATATGAAAAACAGAGATGAACTTTTATGAGGAGTATCTTTCCTCTGGGGACTTAAATAAGAACAGAACTGTTTGTCTCTGAGAAGGAGTCATTGTGGTAGGACTCATCCACATGAATCCACTCAGTTTATCCACTCAGCAAGTACAAAAACAGCGGCTCTCTCAAATGTGCACATACTGTTTCTGAGACTCTATAAAGGGGTTTTATATCTTCAGCAGTCTTCTTAGTTGAAATTCACAAATAAATAACAGCAGGAGCAAAAAAGTAGAAAAAAAACTGGCTCAACTTTGTGTTTACTTTATTTAGTTCAGCTGACACCAAGGGAGCTTGTTTTGGAATGTATCTCTGTATAAATGCTTTAACAGTAATTATAGAACTGGCAGGGAATGGTATGCATAATTTATCAGATCCCAGGGTATTTTTCTTAAGATATAAAAAGGCGTTTAGCACATATGGTGTTTTTTTTTTTTCTGCCACTTTTTTTTGTTTGTTTTCTTCAGAAAACTTGCTGTTCAAATGAGCGTCATGGTGTTTAAAAAAGCACTGAGATATGGTGGCAACAAAAGTTCCTGTTTGCTGTCGGATTTCTCAGACAAATACTGCAGAGAATTAGAAATCTCAATGTGATACTGCAGAAAATCACATCCCTTAAATAGGATATGGGAACTGAAATAACGGTAGAGTTTGAATTTCTGGTACACATTTAAAACTGACTGGTAACAATGAAGGGCTGCACAATGAAGTGACAGCAAGAAGAAATATATCCCAGGGGGAATTTTGTGTGTTATATTTTATTTTTTAATGCTTTACAGATTTTAGGTTAAAATGACAAAGATGGTTTGTATGCAGTAAAAACAAGTTGCACACTGTTTGCTTTGGCAGGAAGAAAGTAAAATACCAGTCCTGAGGAAACATTTCAGATTTAATAGCTGTAATGTGGCATTGATAAAACACACTTATTCCATTTCAACAACAGTTTTCCTTTACAACTGAACAAGCAAATTTAGCATTAGGTTTGAAGCTTCAAACTTTAAAATGAAACCCGCTTCCTTTCTGCTAGGAAATATGCTAATTGCTCCTTGTCTAATTACATTCAGAATGCAGGAAGGCCACAGAAGGTTAAGAAGGCATCAGAAAGAGAAGATTTGCATTCATCACTAATCAAAGCATGCACAGTGCTGCATCAATGCCAGAGGTGACATTTTGATCAGAGCTCTTGAGACCCCTCGTTATTCATTCTTATCGCTGCTGCCCTTTTCAGAAGCAGGAAATTATTATGCAAAAATCAAAATTCTTTAAAGACGCTGCCATGCCATTCAAAGTCTGTGCTAATTGAATCTCAAAGACCACCATCCTTGTATCTTAGCGGCTGTTGCATCCTTCTAAAATTCTTTGTTGTGAAGCCTGACTGAGGTGATTGTGATAATAGTGAGCTTGAGTTCATTTCCTGTTGCAGCTCTCCATGAACGGGGCATCGGAGGGTCAAGTGGTCAGTCGGAAAGTCGAACTGTCTTTGAAGTCGGTGACGGCCACTTTCAGACAAAAGACGACTGTATCCATGGTCACCGATGGTGAAAGAGCGAGAATGTGACCGGTTACCGCTAAAATCTCCTGGTTCAATCCGAGGTCAGCAGACTTCACACTTCCCAAACAATGTTGGATAAGATGCCTATTTTTCCTTCCAGATCACTGATGCTCTCTGTCAACTGGTGAACCAGGAAATTCCAACCACAGTCAGTCTTTTGGGACAATGTGTTTCCTCTTTTGCTACACAAATTGTTTTTCCAAAACTGTAAATATTTCTTATGTGGGAGCTGTCAAAAATTTCCTTGTTTCTACTCAGTTGTTATGGACAATCACAACTAACTCACATGAAAGTGGGAGTTAGATTCTCCCACTTTCACTGCCTGATCTATTAGAAGTGGTGGCAAATTTTCTCTTGGGACACTGTGACCTGCTTTTCTGTCACGTGCAGAGAAGATATTTATGATAATGGAGAACAGTCCCATAAAAGTTGTTCCCTGGCACAGGGTGGGAGGTAGAGCTATTTATCCTGACTGGACCCTCTCATGGAGGCTGTGGGAATGGACCACAGGAATCCTCCCACAAGAAAGCAAAGGGTGAGACACAAGTCTAAAGACAGGCTCTGTGGTCTTGCCGCCTGTGGGTACAGTATGTGAATCAGAGCAACAACGTACAATGTCAGCCTTTCTCTCATGCCCCCAGACCTTCATTTGAATCACATTAGCTTTCCCTGAGAGGTAAATTGGAGGAGTTCCGGGTAATGGAGTTTTTTGTAGTATAGTGTAACAATAAGTCCCAAACACAATTATTAGCAATTTTAAACAGCATTATTATGTCGGGACTGATTATCAGGAAATACTAATCAAGATACCTTTCAGTCTCAGGATTTATATTAAGTTTTATATTTATTAGCAGAAAATTAGCATTTTGGTATGATTTTAGTAACACTTTAAGTCCCGTATGTACTTTTAGGTACTATTAATATCAACGTCACTTGTTTATTTTTTATTTATTTATTTGATCATATATATAATTAACATAATAAATACATTAGCAAATATAGACATGGCTAATTTGCAAGGGCCTTTAAGTAATTTCTAAAATACACTGTTAAACACACATAACAAAAGCAGATAAAAATATATTAGTAGATTAGTTGTGATCACAGATCTGGCTAATTTTTAAAATGCTTTTCAATTCATATCTAAAATTGTTCCCAGTCTGAATCCAGTTTAAGTTCAAGGTTCAAGAAATTCCTCAGGTTTACTGTCCGAAGGATGACTTTCTCAGAGGCTCTGACATTTCCACAAGAGACTGCTTGTGTGTTAAAACCCACAGCTCTGAGTGGAACTACAAGTTCACTGATTATAGAAGAGGGCCGATTGTACAGACATTTATACATGGATTTTAAAAGAACAAAACCATTTCTGCAGATTTGACAGTGATGTGTGCATGAAATGTCTGATCTGAGCATGAATGGAGAAACCTATGTTGCAAACACAACAGAATCAAGACTGGTTACCTTAGTTCTAGGATCATCAGAGCATTTAGCAACTGAGACATGGGATACAATTTGACACGCTTTAAGGTCTTTGTGGACCAATACGATGCAGGTTATAGTGAAAAGCAAAGGAAGGGAAAATACTAAATTGGTTTAAGCTCATGTTGCTGGACAATTAATGCTGAAACAACTTATTTTATTAAAATTTGATTCATTGTTATACATAGATATAAGGTGATCCCACTGAAATTCCTTCTGGTAAGATGTATAGAAAACTGGGCTAATACACTAACACAATGCATTTTGGAATTCATTTATTTTGCCCTGTTCAAGCTAAGTCCTTTATTTCTGGAAATAACAATCGTTTTGTGTTTGACTGAAGCAGCTGGTAAAATCTTATCCTATACGCTCAAAGTGACTCAGCTGTCCCAACAATTTTTTCTACCAGTTTCGACAAAGTTTGTTTATCCAGAAATAAACACGTTTTCATCCAAATCATTGCTGCATGCAACTGTTGAGTGTTTAGCTGCTGTAAGGCCATAGATGATTTTTCCTCTCAGTTGGACTGAGAAAATTAGAAATAATTCTGAGATCATCAAAACAAACAAAACCATCTAAGTTCCCTTTCTTTTTTCAAGACTTCTTTTGTAAGATGGCTGTTTAATTTCTGAATGGAAATAAACCTCCCGGTTGTACAGAACTAATTTAAAATCTAAATTTGTCAGTGGTGTGAATAATTTTACACTTGGCTCTAACTGCAGAAATAAACTCTGAACAAATTCAAGATGACAATTTACTTTATGTTCTAATTATGCTACATTGCTCTACACTTTGTGAGTCTTTCGCCAAAATCCCACATTAAGCCGCTTGGTTCTGCTCAGTGATGTCACTGAATCCCTGGGACCACCATGAATGCTGCCAACACTCAGTGTGCTCTCATCCACTCTGTAAAAGCTAACAAACTCTGTGGTCATTACAGCCCACTACTGAAGTGTTTTTTTGCGTCATGTGAACATCATGTGGTGAGACTTGGGGGGGCGGGATTACACTTTGTGCTACTTTTAAAAAGTATGCCATGGTACCTTCACCTTCGTCTGGAAAATCATGTACAAAGGTTGTTAATTTAAGGATGAATTTGGATAAAAATTAAGGAACACTGTGAGAAGGGTTGCCAGGTATGGAGTATTGTTTTTGTTTATTCTTTCTTGCAGTCTTGATTAAGACGTTTCAGTGGTTCAAATGAAATGTTTGCACAGCCCCAGCTGTCCCAAATTCCTTTTAAACTGTGTAAACAAATTAGCCGTCCTTGATCAGAGGAGAAAAAAAAAATCCAATTTAACATCAAATGAATCAAATCTAAACAACATATATGCTAAGAACCTCTCAGTTCCCATAGAAGTTAATGAAAATAGACAGAAACACTGCTGATCAGTCATCACCAGCCTTTAAATAAACCTTTTGTGGCCGTGATCAGAGACCAGCATGGAAGCCCTCGTTTCTTTTAAGTACATGTTATTAAAACTGGCCATTTGACAAGCATGCATGAATTGAGTGCATGTAAGCGAAAGCGCTGCTTCTCTGGTTCTAATAAGCATTGCTTGTTTGGCGAGCACCATCTGCTGAGGACCAGACCCCTGCAGGGTGAAACTCAATCCAGATGCCTTCTATTTGGCAATACCAGGGCCGTTTCAGTCTCAGTCTCATGTATGTTCTCCAGAGTGGATTGCACAAACATCATGGCTGATTCCTTGTGTGACATCAGACCTCTGTGTCATCTTGCGTAGAATATTTTTCCAAGTGTTTCGATCTTAATGTGAAGTCTAACAGCATTTCTCACTAATTTGTTGTGTAACTGCTTTTTTTTAGCCTTTAAACCCTGACCACCATCATAAAGTGAGCTAAATTCAGATGTGTTATTTTTACCACCTTAATATTTTTAGAAATTGATGGGTGGACTATTTAGCAAAAAAAAAAAAAAAAAAAACAACCTCCCATCTGTTGCACCACACGATACAACAAGCACCGCAGGAATGAGGTTAACCAATGAGTTTGCGACCTCATCCAAACCTTCTATGGAAAATACCACAAAGATAATCAGTGCATGAGCAGGCAGACAGTACTTTATCAGATCAAGTGCATTCACCCACCACCCACACACTCACACATATCATCCCGGTCAAACAACACACACACACACGCAGCCTCCCTTTCACTCAAATCCTGGTAGCAGCTCTGGGTTGTTACACAAGAGGAAAATCCAGCAGTTAGCCCCAGAGTGTTTTGTATTTGGAGTGAGAAGGGTGAGGGTTGGTAGACTTGTGGTGTCTCAAGAAAATAAAAAAATAAAAAAACGTTGCTAAATTATAGTGAAGGTGTGTCCATATTATGTCTGCATTTCAGGTCTTTCTCCTTTATGTTTTGTTGCAGTCTAGTAGGGATATATGTCTCAGAACAAGTCAAATAGTTGAGGTGGCTTTTCTGTTGTCCAGTGAAATTTACAATGCATGCCCAAAATAATGCAAGAAGATATTGAATGTTTTATATTAATAATAGAATTTTTAAAAGATCATGGTGACGCAGCTCTCTTGGTTTGTAGGAATATCACATGTTTATTCTGAAGAAATGAATGCAAACAAAATAACACTGAGTTTTATGCCATGCAATAGCAGGTCAACACACTTGTCAGTTTCCTCACAAAATCTTTTTAAATTTCCATTCATTTTAACGAGGTTGTCATTTTTTCTTAAAACCTCATATAGTTCTAGAGTCAATGTAAGCCATTTGCTTTTGCCCACTTTATTAGTGCATAATGCATGTTTTATTAAATCTTAATGTCAGACCGTGATAACATGAGGAAATTTAAAATTCGGTTTTGAAATTAGGATTTCCATTTATACCAACCTGGCCCTTTGTGAAAGTAATCAAACCCAAAATCTAATAACTTTTTGTGCAGAACATGTTTTATGCCGGTCTGTTCAAGGTGCTACAACATGTCGGGTGGATTCAAGTTCAAAGTTTAACCAGGGCACTCTAAAACCTTAACTTTGAAGTTGGGAACTCACTGGTGTGCATCCAATCATCATCTTGCTGCATAAACCAAATATTTTAATGGTCATAGTAAAACATTCTCCTTTACTGTTTTTTTCTGTTCAGTCAACTACAGAAAGTTGTCCAAACCATTGCACCATTGCAACTGCTATGGTATTCTTGCAAAGTGCCTTTCAAAAAGCTCTGCATTTTCATTAGCAGTCTACAGAATATTTTCCACAAAATCATTTTTGTACTCTTTTTCTTTGGCAAGTGCAAGACAGATTTTTTTTTTTTTGTCCATTGTTCTGAGATAAATCTTGTTAATGGCTTTGTATCTCATCTGTGACAGAGTTTTCTTCAGATCTGATGTCTTGCTTTTTGACACTTTTTTGGCCTGCTTCATGTCATCAGACAGATTCTATTCAAGAGATTTCTTGATTGTACAGGTCTGACAGCTATCAGGTAATTATCGAGTGTTGCTAGCAGTTCTGGACTCAGCTTCCTAAAATAAATATGGTTAATAACTAAGTTGTAATTTTATAAAAGGTTAATTTGGATAGTTTTTATTCATTATGATGAATCAAATTATCACTTGTAAACAGCTTTTAGTTTTCTCTCACATTATCTTTTACATGAAATTTGTTTTTGTTGATCTGAAACATTTAAGTGTGACCTAAACAAAAACAAAAAACTTTTTCATACCACTGTGAAAAAAAATCATGGCTCATCTGTTCAGCTGTAAAAAATCCTAAATAGTTATCTGGTATTTTGCAATGACTTTCCATTTGCCTGATGATATACATCTTTTTTAGCCCTTACAGTGTTTTTACTTGTGCCTGCATACTTTCTTTGGATTTAATGGAACCAGGTGTAGAAATTCAGAAATACCCCAGAGGGCTTCAAATATAATGATACCGTTTCTCCCTCCCTGAGTCACAGACAAGAACATTAACCCCTTCATCTCCGGCTGAATTTTACTTTTCAAAAACTTTAATATTTCCAGCGTATACTTAAACAAATTCTCGTTGCCATTTATTGTTTCTGTAAGGCACAGCAGCTTTAGTTGTACTCTGAAGCAAGTCATTTTTCAGAGTACAACTAATTTTCAAATAGTAAATCCTTTTGGGATATGCCTTTAATGTGGCTGAAGTCGCCATCTCTCCGTAATCTCTGTGACGTTTACGCAATTACACAATCTACAGCTGGGTGCCTCATTAAAACAGAATAAAAATAAACTCTGAATAAACAAGTCAGATACAAGTAAACAAATTCTGGACTGAATAAACATAGATATTCTTCAGTCATTATTGAAACAGCAGCAATAGATATAAATGCAGAAGCAGAGAAATGTCTCGGGATGTTTTTTTGTGGGTGTGATTTCCAGGCATACTCTTATCTGATATGTATGTATTCATGATTTCTTGTTCAGGCTTGAATTTTTGCTGCTATCCACAATCACTGTAAAGTTACATGGGTGCAAGGTAAGACCCAAGCAAATGTAGAAAGTCTGTAGACGTTATTGTTGCAGTGTTGGTTTTCTAGCTGGCAGTTTGTCTTTGTTTGGACTACAGTCATGTGTTTTTGGGTGTGAAGGAAATGTGGCTGATGTCAGAAAAACCGTGTAATGACACCCTTGCGGTTCAGCAAGGTTCTCCCACGTCTCTTCCACCTCTTTATAACCTCTCCATTCTAACTCAGTTTATCCTTCAACCATCTTGAGAAACACAGAAATATTGTGCGCACGAATAGTGTCAGTAATTGATATTGCTCCACTGAATCCAACAGTCTGTGTGGGAGAGAAAGGTCGGAGCATGCAGCACTCTGTCATCTGTTTAACTTGTCTGTCTTCAGAAAATCCTGTGCGGTGAATTCAGACCTCTCATAAAACAAGCCTGCCAGACAGGGGAGACCACCTCAGCTCTTCCTCCATACAAAACCTCCCACAAAGCATAAGAAATGACACTAAATAGGGCTGCTGGCAGGTATAGGCTGGAGGAAAGAGATGAACTGACACACATGTCCCCAAATCAGCTTCAGTTTATGTCACAATTATCAAAAACCGACTTAAAGATTAACTGTGAAGATACGCTTTCCGTAGTTTTTATATGGTAAATAAGATTAAACTGGGTCTGCACACATAATAGGGAAAGACCTCAAACAAAGCACTAAACAGCAGAACAATGGAGTAGGAGGGCTTTGGAGGAGAAGGGGCCCCAGAATGGGGCAGCTCAAAGACCCACAGTATAGCTGCACAAAGAGAGGAAAGGCCCTGTACACCACCCAGCCAGAAACACTCTCAAAAAACCATTTCAGTAAGAAGCATTGTGCGTCCGGTTTTCACCTGCTGACAGATCTGTCACCATCAGTGAGGTAAACAAAATCTGCCAAAATGGCCCATATTGTTCACCACTGAGGAGAAGTATGGTCGAACGTTGTTTTGCTCCCTCTCTTTTTTTTCCAATTATTGGAGTTCAGACGGACAATACTGTTGTGGACATGTTTCATGTTTAGTGGTCATATAATATGCCTTTAAGTCCTGTCCTCCAGCGTTTAGCTTGTTCATACTTGTTATGTTTATGATTAAGACCGTCAGGGAATGCTTCTTAAACACTACCACATGTCTTGCTCTTCACCCTTTGTTTCCTTACTTGTACAGAGATTCTTATACAGCTGTGTCAGTGTCCAATGAGAGATGAACGTTCCTGTTAGCAACGATGGAGCAAACTGGTCACTCTAACATTATTAACCTGCTAAAGTCTTATCTAGTCAGACAAGTAGTCTGGCCTACTTTTCAGATTAATGCTACCCTTGCCTGCTATGATCAGTTTGTTTTGTGGGTGTTGGATTTATCAATACTCTATTAGTTGTATTAAGGCATACAAAGGAGTGTCACAATTTGCGGTGAAGAGCTGGTGAGGGAGATGCTGAGGACCCAGGTTGGAATGAAGAAGTGTTGATTTAATGATCCAAAAACACAATAATCCAGGCAGCACAGATAAGTGAAAGGTTAATGCTCACAACTGGCACAAATGAACAACTGAAAGCATCCTAGACTAGACAGCTTGGCGAGACAGATTCGACAAGGCTCCAACCAGGACCACGGTACACAAGTGAGTTTAAATACACAGGGAGACAATCAGGAGAAACAAGGAACAGGTGTAACTAATCAAGGAGTAGACAGGACACCACAGAGACTCTACAGAACACAGAAACCTAATAGACACACAGAAACAACCAAATCCGTACAAGGAGGGATCGTTTTAGTAATTAGATTAGACACAATTTTATTCCAGGGTGCCAGAATAAATGTGTTGTACAAAAGAGAAAGGAACATTTATTTAAAGGTTTTGAAAACATTCATTTCCCAATTATGACATACTTTTTCCTCGCATAAACAATGTAATTGATTGAAACCTTCTGTTTTAATGTCACAACACATAAAACAAAATGGCTGTGAATACTTTTGCAAGATCTTAACTTTTATATCCACAAATGAAACAAAGAGGGGGCTTCTTGAGGCCACTGATGGAGGCACTCAAAGGCTTAAAAGCTCAACAACCAAACAGAGCCGCTGTATTTGAAGTCTGAGTAACAGCTAAGGCAATACAAACAAGGCACTTTTGTAATTACCTGATGAAGTTTCGGGTGGAAATAAATTGGTTACAGCTAAAAGCAGTTATTTCACAAAGCCGTCATGACTTCTACTGTCACGATTTGTTTGGTTTGCCTAAACATCAAGACCACAGTTTTTTCCAGACCATTCTTCTGTTGTGACAACAAACACCAGTATAGACACTTGACATACCTCTGGTTTTAAAACTGCTCACGGTAAATTCCAGCTCAATCGACTGAACAGCTTCTTGTTACCCAGAACAGTTCAAAACAAGACATATTAGTTCATGAAGGGAACCCATTAGTGTCCATGCTGGATCAAATATTAACACATAGAGGCAAATACTGGTGTGACTGAAAGACCACTGCAGTACCCTGAGAAACACCAGTTTGTACAAGTAAAATATGGGTTAATCCTGTGCACAAGTTTCATTTCCAGAAACAAGATGTTGATCCTATTGCGGGATTTTTCTTTGAAAAGGGTAATTTTTCATTTGACAAGTTGAAACAATTAAGGATAAGTAATTGATTTCAGATGTGACTATATAAAACTCAGAAACACAGTTTTTCTTCATGTATTTGTACACTAATGTTGTTTTATCAGTAATATGTTGTTTCTGTCACCAAACTACTGAAAGATGTCTCTACACTTCATCCATAATGTAGTGAGGTTCTTGTCTTTCTTTACTTTTTGACATTGTTTATTTAAAAGTTGATTATGTGGTGTCCTAAATAAACAGAAAATGACGCAAAATAAAAAAAAAAAAAAAAAAGAAGCATAGTTTGAATGTGTTTTAGTTATGGAAATTATAGAATTTTATAAAAAAACCAAATAAAAT
>CAEGAD010058253.1:0-31263 GCA_903067055.1 Poeciliopsis paucimaculata
TAATAAGTCAGAGAAATAGCTAATACCTCATTTGAGATAAAAGGCTAATGCTAATGCTCATGCAGGATAATCTTATTGCACTGCCTACGGCAGTGCACTAGTGGGGGACAGTGAAATGCTAATGTTTTTGCTAATATCATTGCAGCGCCTTAGCTTCAGACGAATTTTAAGGCTTTTATTTTGAAATTTTCAGTGAGCTTCATTTTAAATGTCCAAAGTAATCCCATGATTAACATTGAATGGGTTAAATCAGTTATAAAATGGCCGAAACAGAAATGAACCGATGTAAAAGTTTCAGGGCTTTTATTTTGAAATTTTCAGTAATCATGATTTCAAAGGGCCATACCAATCCCATGTGTAACAGTGATTCGGTTAAATCAGTTATATTTTGCTCCAAAGAGCAATTATCTGATTTAAAAATTGTCAGGGCTTTTATTTTGAAATTTCCATTAAGCTTAATTTGAAATTGTTTCAGTAATCCCATATGTAACAACAGTTGGTTAAAATCAGTAATAAAACTCCCAAAACACAAGTAGTTCTAAAGGACAACTTAATCCTCCTCAGTAGAAACTCACAGTTCCGCCATGTTGTAGTCCTAACCTTCAGTCATTGTAGTCCTAAAGAGCAGCTCAACTGTCATGTGAGTGAGACACACAAGGAGAGACATAATTGTAACTGAAGCAGTTGGCAATGCATGGAGGCAGTTTCTCACTTGCTTTGCAAGTGAGAAACTGCTCTCCTTATGCATTGCTATGGGCAGGCCCCAATAATAAAGGCAATATTGCACAGCAATTAAGGTCTTCCTCAGAAGGCAAAGTTCTTAGAAATTGCACTAATTTACCAGATTGTGTCTGAGTTTATATATGCCAGAAGTTTTATTATCCAAGGGTTAAAAACATTGGTTGTGCAATTAAAAAACACAAATAAGAATCCAGTAAACAGCCAAAGGTTAGTTAAAAATTATCTATTATTTATTTTAAAGGTATTGTTTCACAATAGTCCTAAATAATCGCCTAGATGTGCTCGAAGTGAAAAATGTTCACCAGAGAGCCCATGGATTCTGATTTTAACCCAGGCAAGTTGAATCTAGAAATGAAACATTTAACACTGAATGTCCCAATTCAGCTGGCACACCACGAGCATTTGCCTAAGATTATAAAAACATCATAGCCACTCTAAGAACATGCACTTTAATGACTGCATCAAATCTCCCGTTTGGATTGCTGACACAGAACATCTTGGTGAAATGAACAAATGAACAAAACATGCAGCTAAAAGAAATACGTTTAAACAGTGAGCATAACAAAAATAAGGTCAGTTTGTCTGAAGATGCACAGATTTCTGCTTCATGATAATTTCACATATTCTCACGAGACTTGGAGGAGAGAGAAACTCTTATAATGGAAGTCCTAAAATGCCTGAAAGATAAGCCTTTGATAAGGACACCAAAGCCAGGAGACATGACAAATCACAGTGTTATATTAAATTCAAGGTGAGGACATATCCCCAGAGCAGAAGAAATGAGATCTGATGTACAGATGGTTTATTACAACTTCACTTTTTGAAATAAAATATGGAGGGTTTTTTTCACCTGTATTCGCCAAATACCTCTAAATTTATATTATTCTCCCTGAATTTACTATATCTGTCTGACAGCTTACTTCTTCCTATATAATAATAATAATAATAATAATAATAATAATAATAAAATTAATTGTTTCATTATTTCAGTAGCTCATAGTTATCACCACATGACTTCACTGTCCCATATCATAATTACCCATCAATTATCTTTCATTTGTTTGAGACTAGGTCATTGTATTATAGGCTGAAAAAGGAAAGCCAAGGCTTCCCTCTTCCTGCTTTAAAACATTTCCAGTTGAGAAAGTGCATAGTTCCTGCAAGTTTTGGAAAGGGCCCAGAAAAGCTCCAAAGGAAGGCATCCAGAAGGCACCTTGGATCAGACATTCACACCACATTTCGCTCCTTTCAATGCAGCAGAGCAGCGCTTTCACTCCTCCATGTTTCTCCAAGGCAGGGTTCAGCAACGCTATGGAGGAAGCTCATTTCAGTTGTTTGCAGAAAATCGATCGTTCAGTCACGATTCATATCTCATGACCACAGGTGAGGTTTGAGGAGGACATAGATCAGGAAATTGAGAGTTTTGCTTTTAATCTTAGCTTTGACAGACTAGAGCAAAGACAACAACATTTTGCTGTGGCGACAGCATTTGATTTTGCCATACATGAAAAACAAAAAAAAAGCTTTGTGGAGCACATGTACACTGACCAACCGTATCAGCTTTCCACTCAGAGTGGTAAGCTGATATGTTGGGGACCGTCAACTAAAAACTTAGTTGCGCTAACCCTAAAGCCTTAATCATAAATATCAGTGCTGCTAATGCTGAAGCGCTAACTTCTATTCAAATTATATTTGCCCTTGAAAGACAACAGCTCTTGTCTTTAATTTAATTTTAAAATAATAAGTTACTTGTTCTGTTATCCTGTAAATATTTATGTTCAAATCTTGTTCTCTACTGTTCATGTTTTATTTTGTTCCTTTGGCAAAAAGAGAGAGAAATAATGTGAGGAGAAGAAACAGAACCACAGCAAAACTTCACCCACTTATCAAAATAAGAGCACAAATATAAACATCTAAGTTGAACAATTCTTAACAATTGTCGATAACCGAAACTTCAACAAAAATGTTGAACACTGTTCAACTAAATGTTTAGAAAACAGCTAAGTAAATTAGCACTTTAGAATGTATCTGGAAAAATGTATTTTTTGGAAGCTAAGTGTGTTAATTGCTTTCAAAGTTAGTAAAACCACTAAATGAAAAAAACAACTTCTGTATTAATTCATTAGTGTATGTATCCACCATGGCATATAAATACTTCCTGGCTTTGCTTTGGTTCTCAGGTTTGACTCAGTTCAATAAAATAACAAAAACACTCCAAACATCTACAGGGATGGAACATTTAGGATGACATCTATTTAGGTTGGATAGCATCTATTTAGGTTGGATAGCATCCATTTAGGTTGGATGGCACCCGTTTAGGTTGGATGTCATCCATTTAGGTTGGATGGCACCCATTTAGGTTGGATGTCATCCATTTAGGTTGGATGTCATCCATTTAGGTAGGATGTCATCCATTTAGGTTGGATGTCATCCATTTAGGTTGGATGTCATAATTTGTCTCTAAGGAACGTGGATTATCCAATAATGAGGACTAAAGAGTCCCTATAATCTATCAGATACTTCCTCTTTTCATCACATTGGTGATAATTAGCTTTGGTTATCATCAAGGACAGCAAATTGTTTCTGGACATGCACAATTGTACAACAGAGTCTTACTACCATAATAATTACATAATATTAATTTTTGTAGGGTCTTCTCTTATGTATATTTATCCTTGTAGCAACATGTTGAAACTTGATGAAAACAAACAACTACAGTTTATCTCACGGTATTAGATTTTGCAGTAAGACTGTGAATCCATATTACCACACATCACATTTCACACTTAAAACTTTCCTGTAGAGCAGAATCGTTGCCACCGGGTCGCATCACGTTTGCAAGCGACCTAACAGCTCTGTAGCAGCGAATAATTGTCTCTGGAAAATCTGCCTCTGGGAGATGCTGCTGCACAGAAGGCAATGAAATTGAAAAGTGTCTCTCACAAATCACTTTGAGAAATATGTTCATTCCTGACAGACAGAGGAAATCTGATTATAGTTTCCTGCTCACACCCGGTATTAGATATCACTGTAGAACAAAAGATATTGGTAAACTTGTTTTCTGGTTTTCTTGGTCTTCACTGAGGCATCTCAATGCAATAGCATTTCAGTCTTTCATATTACTTTGTAAATTAACCTGTTTAATCCCACCGGCAACAATTGTTGCCAGACATTTTTTTCTAACTTCTGGAAGCTCTAGAAGAATTGTTTTGACTTTTGGCAGCTAATTGAAGTTTTAAAATAAAATAGTAATGTGTCTACTCTAAGCAATATAGCAGTATAAAAGAACCAAGGTATATTAACATTTCAATTTGAGTGGTCATAAATTACACACCTGGCAAAGTCAGAGGCCTTTTCAAGTTTTAGAGGTTCTGGAAATGCACAAATTCATAGATTACATAATTTATATTGGGTAGGTTAGTGCCAGCTGCGCCACAGGAGTTCTAGTTATGTTATGTCAGCATCTCTGGATATCATTAAACTTCTTGACTGATCTGGCTGGCTCTAGAACCTCACTGCAGGTGAGTCAGTCATATCATCACCTCATCCCCACTTTTTCACTAACATTCAGCAAACATTTCAGTCCCCGAGTCCTTTGACAGTTTCAATTATCTAAAAAGTATGTTAATAACAAATTTTCTTAACAAATTTGTAATATTTTCCTGTGTGAATTCTAAAATTATTGGAAATTAATAAATTATTTCTCAGTTTTACAAGTCCATCATTATCTGATTATGTCCTTTTCTTTAATCTCTTCACTCAACAGCTTATTAAATATTGACAGCAGGCCTCAGTGGTAGAAATAACCTGCTGTTGCTTGGCCTATTTCATTTGCATTGATGAAAATTTTCATTCAAAGTTGAGAACTCTTTTTATTTCAAATTACAAAGATCATTTCCCTTGCGAGACCAGCTCTAAGCCTACACTGTGAAACCGAATAAACAATCTAATCTTACAATCACTGCCTCTGGATTACAGATAAAACCCTCTCTCATTTATTAAGCCTTGTGATCTTGAAGTAATACTACATACTGATAAAAATGGGGGAGCAAGTGAACTGATTATTCAACATGATAACTTTATTTGGAAGGTCCAGCCAAGCAGGTTTCATTAAGATATTGAAGTGCAGAACAATGATAAGAATGTGACACAGTTAGGCACTATTTGAGCGGTTTGTATAAAAAAGATGTGCACTGCTTTCCTACAGTATTGATATTTTTCACATTCTGTCACATAACCGAAAACTTTAAGATATTTAATGTGACTTTCTGTGATAGATAACACAAAGTAGCAAAATAGTAAGATTAGAGAGGATGACCACCAGGATAAATAAGAAGTTTTCAGTAAAAAAAAAAAAAAGTAGTTATGCAATATCTAGTACTGCACTTCTGTTTTCCACACAGACAACCTCCTTTAGCAAACACAAACAAAGAGCTCTTGGACCTCAGAGAGTTTAGCTCAAGCCATATTCAGGTGATACAGTGGCTCTAAAACCTAACAGAGTTTAAAGAAGGCTTTAACATTTTTTGGGTGGTAGATGTTTCCTATCCAATCTGACTGAGGTTGCCCTATTTTGTCAAGAAAATTTGGAGAAAACTTTCAGTTTTGAAACCTACCACACCATGCCTGTAACTCCTATTGTGGTAAAGGGTAGTTCTACAATTTACTTTGTATTTGCTGACCAAAATCCCAAAGTAAAACATTAGAGTTTGCAGTTGTTGTATGACAAAATGTGAAGAAAAGGCTAAAGGGGTATTAATATTTAAGAAAGGCACTGTCATTTTGCATTGTACCGCTAATGATGCAAAGTTTTCATTACTTTCAGATGTACTTTTGGACTCAGCTGTAATAACTCAAACATTCCCAAGAGACCACATAGTATATAGTTACACCAGCAGCTTTTTCCACTTCTTTATATTTATTACTCCAGCTAAAATAAAAATAAGTTAAAAAAAAACAAAGAGGACATCAAGTGTCTCTGCAGCTATTTAGATATCTGGCCACGCTTTAGGACTTAAAAAAAAAACCTTTGTCAAATGGTTCTTTTCGTTATTTCTGAAGCCCTGTTTTTCATGAGGCATCATCTCAGTCAATGTTATTGATATGGGTTATTTTCATTGTGCCTTTCTCCACATTTGCTGTTCGCTGTTTCATTTTTCCTCTAAGTTTAAACCCGCCTGGGTTCAGAGATTTGTCAGAGCTGACCAGAGAAGACCAACATTTCCGCTGCCTTAGGCTTTATACACAAACCTCAGTCCTGCAGACAGCATCTGAATAGCAAAGACATTAGGTGCATTTATCAGCCATCTTGGCCAAATGGATTTTGTCCTTCACAGTAAGTGTTTGGCAGGCACCTTCAATTACCAAAGACACTGACCCTCAAGGGCAGTGGCATGATGAGGAGTGATACAGATGTAAGGAGGTTTTATTCTGTTCAATCAATATCCTTTTTATAGACCGTATGTCTCTGTCAGAGGAACAACAGAAGCGGCCTTACCATCTGCGCAACACTAGCGGCTGAATCATGGAGTGTTATATGTGGATCAGAGCTCAGGAATTTGTTTCTGTTTCTGTTCATAACATGAGTTTTCATTTCAGTCCCTGAAGGAGTTATTTGATCATTTTTAACAGTGTCCCATTTCAGTTTGAAATATATTTGTCTGTGGCAACCACTGAGCTCCATTAATGAACCTGAGTACACAGGAGGGAAACTTTGGTGTTGGTGATATGCGTCACTGTAATTAGTATCCCACAGGTTATTACGGATGCCTTTTGATTGGATTATGGAGTGTTGCCAGGCTAATTGTCAGGGAGTCAGTGCTCTGAGCCTTTTGAGCAAAGCAAGAGACCCAAGTGTGTTAAGATTTGTAAGCAAATATTTTTTGGAAGAAATGAAAATTAAACCTTTATAGGTTGTTACAAAGAGTCAAAATTCCACACAGACACATACAGTGCTATAGTTAATTTTTTTCTGATCGTTTTGATGTTTATAGCTTTCACCTATTGAAAACAGAAGCCTAGTTGCTCAAAAAGTACAAGTATTTCATAATATCAACACAAGAAATAATTCTCAGCCCAGAAATAGTATGCTTTGACCTATACAGTAAAGGGAAATGGTTTTACAAAAGCTCAGCCGACAGCCATTCACTGACAATCTATACAAAGATGTTTATCCAAACAAATTATTGGAAGATTTTGTGGAAGGAAAAAGTGTGGTGAATGAGTATCTGCTGTAAATGCCCCACCAGCTGGTTGAAACGCTCTCAGTTAATCACACTGCAAATGCCATAGGGCATTGCATCTTCTCCTTAAAAGCATGAGTATGCACAAGCTGCACTTGTAGGAGAGTCATGTGTCAGTCAACTTTCCACTGACTCACTCAATCAGCCCCTTCTGCTGTTGTCTTAAATAGGGGGCAAATCTTTCCGAACATTATAGAAATATACAAGTTAAAAGTTAAGACAGATGTTTTTTATTGCAAAAATATATCTCTGATCTGAAAAACAAAACAAACAAAATTTCCAATTAAAAACAAGACAAAAAAAATTTGTGTTGACCAATAAAATATGTGTTTTGATCTATTATTAATAATTTATATACAGTAAATATAGTGAAAGAGTTTGGTAATCTCCCTTGCTATTCCTGTTATTAGATGATTATAAGTAAATGCACGTTTTAGCTGCAGAGTTAATCTCCAGTACAAAACATGTGCAACTATATAGACATAATCCTTCAATATCTGTACTGAGATATTGTTGTTTTTTAAACTTTGTTCAGCAAATAAGGAAAAATCGGTTCACATCTATTTAACCTTGATCTATTAGGAAATAGAAACATGAAAGATGACCAGAGGAAAGGAACTTAAACACTAGGTTTTGGTTGAAAACCTTCCCGGTTGTAAATTCTTGGCCGCTGCTTCAACAGACGTTGCAGCTGCACAAAGCAGCCGTGCTGATGTAAAATAACTAAGCTGGTTCATAAGGGATTACATTATCTGCAGTGAAGTATTAAGACCATTAATAGATACAATCAATTCTGAAACTAAAAGATAGCAAATCACATTACAAAAGCCAGTGAGACAATCTGACCTGCAACAAATCTAGTAAATAACCCCACAGTTAAATGGAGGAAAGAGCTCCTCTGATCGTGTTTTAATTAGAAATGTTCATTGTAGACAGAGGCTGTATTTTATGGTTAGACTATAACTCTGAAGATGCTGAGGAGTGGTTGTGTTCACAGACAATTATCATAACTAAACTAAAAACCCTCTGAACCTGTTTTACCAAAGCTGTGGTTCTATAATTTTTCCAACTTTTTCCTGTGCCAGCATATTTACCAGTATTTTCCCATTGAGTTTGAATTTGGGTTCAACCATACAGATAATGTTTTAATGTTTTTTGTCCTTTTGATGATAGAATGACAGGGACATTTTTACAAAAGCCTGCATCCGGCAAATTGACAAGGCTAACATTTATACTAGCTGTTACTGGATGGCTGCATATTGCAACTTAACAAGCTAAATCAGCAAGTCCTTGATGAAACAGTGAAATAAGTATTGAAATTAAAAAAAAAACAAACACTGATGAAGGCATATTGATCTTTTGTTTGAAACATTTTTTAAAACAAAAGTGGTCGGAGAATTATTCATGTCTGTCAGAACATATGTGGGTGTCTAATTGTGTTGTAAAAGGAGAAAATAAAGTTTTATGCCCAGACACAGCTGTAATTTTTTTTTTATGGTCTAACGAAGAGTTTTGAAGAGAGGATAAGTGAAATACGACTCCTCACCCCCAATTAAATAACTAAACTTTGCATGAATATAGTGCCCATGAAAAGTATTCACCTCTTTGGATGTTTTACATTTTGCTTTTGCAAAAATAGAATCATGATCAACAAAGCTGAGCTACTTGACACAAAAAAGTGTACTTCTGACTCTTTGTAAGAGGTAGAGCATTAAAAAGAGAAAAGAGGCGATAGGCTGGGATACCATCAAAATCCAAGCTCTGTAGGCTAAGATCGACTGTAGGATGCTGCTTTTGCACATTGGTAAACTTACGTTCCTCTATATCATCTACTCAATCTCTATCTTATCAATTTTGTCACTGCAGCAGGTATTAGCAAGACTATATGTGATAAAAATTCGATGGCAATTGTCATTAAGGATCGCTGCAAAGTCTCAAAAGTTTAGAATTTATTGTTTATAACAGTTGTATGATCTCACGTTAAGACATCTTGAAAAAAACTTTAATTTATGAACATTTATTCAGTGGGAGATAAACAATCTAATCTAATAACTGCTGGCAATAACTGGTACCCCCAATCCCCAAGGTTTGTTGTTGGTTTGGTCCCAATTGCAGGCATGATCGTAATGAGATGTCTGTTAAAGAGATAAACTGATTGAAAGCAGGAATAACAAGGAGACCAAAGGGATGTTGGTGTGTATAACAGAAGAATCCAGCAGGAAGTACCTCAGGAAAACAAACTAATGGTAATGGGGCGACTCACAGAAAAATCTAGAGCGAGAGAGACAACAAAATCCATGATGAAAAAAGGAAAAAGCCAAGAAGAGTCATAGAGAGTGTATATACTGGGAGGAGTAATTAGTAGAACAAGAAACTGAGTCTAATTAACTGAATGTGCTGCAGATGAGGGAGAACCTGATCTGGAGCAAGTGAGTAAGGCTGACTGAGGTAAACTAAGAAACCAGGAAAACACCACAAAGGGAAAATAACTATTCTTCATTGTATTCTTGTTTCCTTGTTAATCAAAGAAACCCAGAGAGCTAAATAACAAAAGGAAGGAATAACTCACAGCAAAAATAAACTCAAAGCCCCATTGATCATACACTGTTGTCAATACTTTGTATAACTTCTCTTTTGCAAATTGGACAGCACCGATTCTTGTCCTGTAACATTTCACAAGGTTGAGCCCTAAAGAGAGACAAATATTTGATTATTCCTCTTCACAAAATCTCTCTAGATTGAAAAAAGTTCTATATCGCCCCTAATACTCACTTCTCTTTAGCTTGCTACACAGGTTTTCTATAAGATTTAGGTCTGTGGACTAATATTGCCATGAAGCAGGCAGATTTTATGTCTCCTTAACTATTTTGACTACATTGTTTGATTTCTACAATCAGTTGAATGGATTCATAACGGGATTTATTTTTTTTGTAAAGTATCTTGGTATGACATGCTGTGAATTTTATACAAATAGACTAAGCTGAATGGAATAGGCTTTTTGATGAAAAACCCATTAATTACCTGTTTTCAGTTTTCTGACAGAGTTCACCAGATCTTACATATTTGGCAGTATAAACTTATAAAAAAAGTCCACCTGTGAATGTATCTTTTATTTCTGAAAGACCAGTCACCACAGCTCACACTATAACTCATAGCAAGCCTTCTATAAAGCATATTTGTTACTAAAATATGAAATGACAAAAACACATTCATAATTATTTTGCTCTCCTTGTAGATTTTTACTTGTCTTTTTTCTTTGTTTTATAACTTCCTGAGACCCATCACAAATATCTTCAAGTTATCATACAACAATTGTCAGTGTTTAAAAACAACAAATGGTTGATCAAAGTTGAGCACATCAAGAAAAGAAGCAAACATAATAGCTGAAATAGATAAAACAATACTAGGCAACACAACAACTCATTCAAATGAACAAAAAAAACATATTCTTTGAAATTCAGGAGGAACAAATATGTTTTGAAAAAGGATTTAATAGAAGACAGAGAAGATGCTGGTCTTTGAGACCGTAGGAGAGTCTGGGCAAATCAACTTCACTGGAGAGGGTCAAACAGGGATGTTTAAAAACAAATAAAATAAGTTTAAAATTAAGTCTGTAGCACACAGGGATCAGGTGAAAATCTGTACAGATGTGATGTTTTCTTGTCTGTGTGAATTTGAAGATGAGCAGCTGCATTCTGGCCAAACAGAAGGCGAAAGAGGGCAGCCTGTCTCTCACTGAAATACAATGGATTACAATAATTAGAGTGCGATATGAAAAAGGCATGGAGGATATTGTTAAAATCCTGCCTGGACAAAATGATAGCAATTTGTTTGTGGAAGAAGCTTGTTTCTCTGACTTGTCACTCTGAATTTCTTTTTTATGAAGCACAACAGGTGTTGTTAAGTTTCGGAAAGACTGATTATCAGAGTCACTAATGCTGCCTAATTGTCATGCATTGCTCATCTAAGAGGGAACCATAAAATACATTTTCAAGAAAAATCTCCAAATAGCTTGCACAGATCATTACAGATTCAGCCACTGTACAGCCCAAATGCAAATAGGTAAACCTAAAACAGAAATGAATAAGTAGATCATTGTATGGTTTTATGTGCACAAGCTAAAAACAGACTGTTTTCGTTCACAACTCCCTGCTGCAGCACAGACACACAAACACTTGTGTTTGTGTGTCACAGATCTCTTCCAAAGATAACAGTCGAGGTACACCTCGTTCTACTAAACCTACATTTAATCCTGCCAATATTTTTCTCTTGAGCGCCGAGTTCTCTGTCGAATGTGCTGCAGGCGACTGCATGTCAGGAGTCCTATGATCAGCACTGAATGGCCACTGATTTAAGATGAAGTCTGGAAAGAGGTGTGAAGTAAATGAATTTTATACACCAGTAAGCCTGAAAACTCAGTTCTGACTGAACAGTCACTCTGATTGGGGTTGACGGGCGAGCAACTGTGCCATGCAGATCCTGCTCAGCAGAAAAAGCAGTGTTGCGGTGTCACACAAACCCCAGGCATGTTTGCATTCAGGGGATGGGGGGATGTTCACAAGCTGCAACGTTATGCGTTTATCTTTTTCTCTTTAACGACTTTCTGCTCTTGATGGAAATTCTGTACATTCTTTGACTGAGCATCGCCTAGAACCTCATGGCCTCCGTCTCATAAACACCATATTTTTCACTCAGACAGCTGGTCAATGTTGGCTCTGATTGTATTTTTTGCTGCTGGAATTGAGCCATCAGTGGCCGGCAGTGATGAAATACGAGTTGTTTGATATAAACTAGTAAAAGTGACACAGAGATCATTACCGTGTTTTACCTCGGTCACCTGTGCCGGTCGTAAATAACCTGAAGTGCATCCTCTGAGTTCCGGCTAATGGGAGTTAGATTTTTTGTCACACAGGAGAGGATTTGTCACAGTTTTCAGACATGATTGCAATCTGAGTCCTCAAGTCAGCCAAATTAAACTTGTGTTGCTTGTTCTGTTGTCGTTGTTTCATTTATTTAGCCAACACTGACACTGACACAATGTGCAGTGGACCACCTCTTCACGGTTCATTTTTAGTGAGTTTTTCTGAGTAATATAACTCCAGAATATGATCTACGCAACAAATGCATAGACTAGTTTTTGCATAGATCATATTTAAAGTACTTGAAGAAAAGGCAGCTTTGGAAGCTGAAATACATTTGCAATGCAGGTAATCCAGGAGGACCATTTACTTTTCTTGTTGCTGATTGGCTGTTCTTCAAAGAGTGAAAATAAGGAAGACTGTAGAGGTTAGCTTTGGCGGTCATGTTAAACAGTTTTCACTCTGCGCATTAATGCATTTTAAGATATATTTGGCGTATTGGTGGGAATTTATTGTATTGTTTATTATTTCTCACGATAACTTTCTAATGATCATAAGATTATGATTTATCTATGTCATGATAAAATCCAATTAATGATGTTTAAAAACCCTTAAAACTGACAGTACTGTCGAGATTATTATCTATTCTTCAGTAAAGGTGTATCAATAAATATCAATACATTTGAAAATGTGATTGAATGCAGATAGTGTGTCCACTTTAGTGATATAAATAACACTTTTTTATATGACTGGTGTTCTAAAAAAGCGCATAACAAACGGGGGTGTTTGTCAAGAGCATTATTTGTTCTTGTGAGGCTATGATTGTTGTGCCAGACAGTCACAGCCATGCAGTTACCTAAAAAAGGGTAATAAATAGTTCTTATTATCACAATGGCAACACAAAATATTGTGGTAAAACTTTAAGTCAGTATTAGTATTTGAACTTAATAAAATAAGCATTTTTAAAGGGGGTCTCAAGTACTTGGAGACTTTAGCTATTTGCTCGAATCCATGACTCCCTCAAAACTGGGTGTCCACTCTTATCATCTGCTATGAGGTCTAGAGGCAAGCAAAAGTCCAACTGTTAATCATTAATTAGAAAAACTCTTTCAGCAAAAAGTCTGTTCTACTACTTCAGTTTTTGAAAACTAATTTTTAATCTCATTCATACTTTAGACTTTGGAGAAAGAAAGTCACAAAATGCCCTATTTGCTGTGCACCACAAGCCACAGGACGCAGCAAACATATGGCAGAAACTGTTTGGGTCAGACGAGACCAAAATGAAACTTTTTGGCCTACATGCAAAACACCATATGTGATGGAAAACTAATACTGCACATCACTCTGAACACACAATCCCCATGGGGAAGTACAGTGATGAGTGTGTCATGCTGTGTTGATGCCTTTTCTCAGCAGGGACAGAGAAGCTGGTCAGAGGTGATGGGAAGACAGACAGAGCTGAATATAGCATAGTAATGGAAGAAGAGGCTGAAAAAGGCTTGAGTCTGGGGCAGAAGTTCATCCTCCAGCAGAGCAACAACCTTGAACATACAGCCAGAGCTACAATGTTTAGATCAAAGTATATTCACTAACAGCACAGGAGAAGTAGAGGATGATCTTCTGAAGACTTACAGCATCATGTACAGAGACATTCCCAATCCAATCCAACTCAGCATGAGCTGAGAAGCAGAGGTTTTAGTCTATAAATGTGCAACGCTTGTGGAAATGCCTCAAAGACTTACAGCTATAATAGTAATAAAATCGGCTTCCACAAAGGCGTGAATACACTTTTTCAAAGGAGTGATCACTATTTGTGATCGAAATCACAAATAGTGATTTCGATCACTATTTGTGATCGAAATCACAAATAGTGATTTCGATCACTATTTGTGATCGAAATCACAAATAGTTCTCTTAGGATTTGATGCAAATCCTAAGAGATTGCATCAAAGTTTGTTTGGAGGCAAATGTTAAAACATTCAAAGGTGGATGCTAAACCTTCTTCATGATCCTTATGATTTTGGCAGAACCTTTTGTTTTTCTTCAGTAAAATCCATCAACCGGATGATATTTAGCATATTTATTGATAAACACCTCTGCTGTGTTCTCAGGCACGAATCCTATAGTTAAAAACTCAACTTGTCATTTTTGAATGCTTTATGGAAGAGCCAAGTGCTGAAAAGTGTGGACTAAAATATATTTTTAATAAAAATGAGAAACATACAGAAGATCACTCTGGAGGATATGGAAGGAAAATACAAGGAACCATGGGATTGACTGAAAGAGCCTGTGGAGAGCAATGTAACTGGAGAGGGAGTGAAAATGACCAAGAAACCAAAAGAGATAAATACAGGTGAGTGGGGGCAACTGGGGAAAGCAGCAGGAAGGAGCAAATAAGGAAATGATTAACAGCTGGGAAAGGGAGCAGGTAGGTTGAGAGTGAGGGGGAAAAAAAGCCAAGAGAAGGAGAAGGGGGAAAGATCCTGAACCTAAAATAAACAGCAAGTAGAAATACTAATCTAATGAGACAAGTAATAGCAACGGAAATACCTAAAATTTCAAGATATAAGAAAGCAAACAATACAGAAACGATTAAGTCGGAAAATAACTGGAAACATCTATGGATCGTAATACAACTATTTTGTTCTGGTCATCTGTGTCCTTCCAACTAGAAAGCCTAATAAAGGAAAGCAGGATAACAGCAGTGTAATAAGGCCGATCCAGCAGGACAGGCAGCCAGGCCGCTGCAGCTTATTCATGATGACCTGTTTATAATTTGGAAATTAGATGATTAGAAAAGTGTCAACCGAGTTATCAGCTGAAATGAAATGAAAGAGAATTAACTGGACAATCAGGTGTGCACAGGTTAAGGATGACTCTGGGGGCCTGCCTGTAGTCCTGAATTGGATTATTTTGTAATTATATGATAAATTGGGGAAATGGATAATAAAAAAAAATGGATTTCTTCCTTTTCAGCATGACCATTAAGAGAACAGCTTCATGAAGCCAGTAACTGAGGAGATCCCAGAGGTAAAATCCTGATAAAGCTGTTAAATCTGCACCTCTGCTCTTTTTGTGTTTGTGTGATTGTGAACATGAATTAAATTAAAACTCACTTCATTGTTTTTCATAATTCGTGTGCAATAACTTTACAGAATGCTCCTAATATGTTTTCTATTATAAAGTTGCATAACACTAAAACTTTAATCAACCTGCTTACAGGATTATGTCATGAAACTTTTGAAATCAGTTTGACTTTTAAGCACATCCCATTAAGAAACAGTAATCACTGTGATGTGACTGTATCATTAAGTTGTGGTTTATTTAGGAATGCCTGGCTATTCATCAGATGAGCTTAAGAATTAAATTGTTCAAGAGAGAAGGGGTTTGATAAACATCATAAAAGCCTGTGGCTACATTTAATTAGTCAACGCAAGTGCTTTCCATTTTCTGTTCATTATAGCTGATGTTACCGTTTATCATATAGTCAGAAATTCCTCCAAGGCTCAGGCACTGTAATCTGCTTACAGTCACACAACACAGACTGGCATTAATTATGAAATAAAAAAAACAAACATTTCTTTGGCGATTTAGTACAACATTCATTTGAAGTTGTCTTAAAGTATAACTTGAATGTCCAGTGATTCTTCAAACATAGCATGGTAATACAGTGAAGTTATTGATTAGTGAAGTCTATAAAGTGATTTTGCAAAAGTATTCATATCCTCCTTGGAACATTTTCCACATTTTCTCATATTTCAGCAACCAACTTTGATGTGCTTTTTGGGAGCTTATGTGATAATGCAAACATTAAAATGTATATCAGTTATAAAGAATCTCATGTGTATTTATGGTTATAAAGAATTGGGGTGTATTTATGGTCAGCCCTGCTCTCTTGATATGTAGTAGAACAACTCAGTTACTATTTGTTACCAATCTTTATTGTCATATCTTCACTGGATTTGCGGAGAAAGTTTTGTTCCTCCTTTGCAAAATAACTCCAGGTCAGATCAGATTTAAGGCTGGACTTTGACTAAGCCAGTCTAACACATGTAAATACAATTTAAAAGCACTCCATGCAGCTCTGGATCCATATTTTAAAATGATTGTCCTGCTGAATGGCTAACCTCTGCTACAGTTTGAAGTACAAACTGTACTTTTTAGCCTCTAACAAGTTTTCTTACTGTGTTTTTATCTCCATTGCTAACTCTAAAATTTAACATGCAAGTTAAAATATGCAAATTATGATTAGATCTGAAAAATCTTGTATCAAGAGGCAGAGTGAATGCTGACAATACAGTGAAGCATCTGAAGTTCCTATCTTTCTGATCCTTTTTTCACTCAGCAGGACTCTGATAAGTAAAGACACAGAGAAGGGAGAGGAGACGGAGGGTTAAAGGAATGTCAAAGGATGAAAATGATTAGTGTGTAGAAGAATTCGATTTTGTTTTTAAAGTTAAAATGGGATAACATTAAGGATGAAGAAAGGAGAAATGTGTAGCCAATGTGACTCCTGGTGCTTTCTTCTGTCCCTGTAAACACTTTGACACTGACTGCTCAGCTGGATGCCCTCATGCTTTAATGTTCAGTAAACCAACAAGTTCTTTGGATCAGAAAACCCCCCCAAAAAACTCAGATTAGTCTCTACAGATGTCTTGTTTGCTCCGTTTAGCAGATCTTCACTAAGCAGAGTGAGTGAGCCATGATTAGTTTGCTCTGTCATTTTCTTCATAGAAATGCCTTCGTGCTAATCTGTGCCCCCTGCTGCTGCTTGGGCCACCAATCCTTTGTGAAACATGACCCAAAAGCTGTTTACAATGATTTGGGTGGCAGTTCTGTAGCTTTAAATGGGTCTTTAAATTTAGTCCCAAGTGGTGAACAACATAGCAGCTTTTTCAGTTTTAAGTCACACACATTGGCAGTGGCAGTGGGATATATGCTCTTACGTGGCTGGAGATTAAGAATCCTGAATTTCTTGTGATTCTTTGAATTTCGTTTGGGTTTCTGTTCTGATAATTTCTTTGTTGGTTTTCTACTTTCATTGCTTTATTTGTTTATTGTTATTTCTTTGTTTATTATTATTGAACATGTATATTTTTTCAGACTCAGATTTTGTGATCTGCATCTAATTAATGTTTCACCTTCCAGATTCAGTCCCACATATGGAAGTGTCACAAATGGGTGGAAAGATTGGAAACAGGCAACTCAGATTGCCATTAAAAAGACGGTCATATTCTGGACAGATCGCCAGTCCATTGCAGCTTAATTATAACAAATATCTATATTTGTTTCCATTTGAGTTTAATGTGTAGCACATTTGTGCTGAAAGTCTCTCGAACTTCTTGTTAGCTTTATACATTTGCAAATTCAAAACCTACCTTTCAATCTTATTAGATAACCTTATTGATGTGAGAAGAAATGTTGGTTTTTACAGATATTTGCATATATAAAAACTGTGTGACTTTTTTTCCCCCTCTCATAAAACTTTTACTTTTCACTGCTTGATCCATCCATTCTTCATTCATATTTAAATCATAGCCTGTTTACGTCAACAGAAGAAATGCCTCAAAAAGAAGAAAGAAGAAAGAAAAGCAACTGGTTAGTTAAAACCAGTGATTTTGCTGCAGTGTGAATCTATGGAAAATGTGTGTAGTCAGACGGCACCAATCAATTTAACACTTCAAAAGTGAGCAGTGAAATCTTCAAATTTATCTGGAAATCGACATGGAAAGGCCGAGTTATGTGCAGATCCTTCTTCATGCCAGTTAAAAGATCCCATCCTCTAACTGTCAAAAGATGAAAAAAAAAGTGAATAATTTCTCTCACATCTTTGAATCTCATTTTGGTAATCACACTCAGATGGGAAAGGCTCAACTTGACAACATTCCTGCTGTACTTCCACAACTTAAAAGAGCTGTCATGCAGATCATCACACAGACATCTGATAGGAGCACGTTTTTATGGAGCAAAGGCTCAAGAGTGCTCAACAAATTAATGAACAGAGTCCATTTTCTAAACTGCATGAAAATATAAAGGAAAAAAAAAAAAAAACTTGTGTTTTGTTCAGATTTTAATAGCCCATTAGAGAGTTCAGCGCAGGCCGATTCAAGAAAAGATGTTACATTTGCGAGACGTAATAAATAAGAATTATGCATCCAAGAAATATACCCTTAAGGCAGCAGAGAGAATATCAATGGGTGAGATTGTTGCAAAAGATTTGCCTACAAGTTCAGATAAAATAAATTTATTTTTTATTGGAATAAAGTCAGAATTGCTCTATTAATTTCAACATACATCATGAATACAGAATATTATTGTAATGGGGGTGTCCACATGTGCTGCATAATTTGAGTCTATTGAACAGAAAAATGCAGGAATTGGTATTAGGCAAAAACATATGTTTTGAGAACAAAAATTACAAGAGATTATGAGAAATAATCTACTTTCTAATTAGTCTGGCATCTTGAGGGAGCTACAAGGAGAGCTGCTGCTCCTCTGCATTGAAGAAAATCAGCTGAAAGAGTTCAGGCATTTCATCGGGAAACTCCAGGAGAGGTCAATAATGTGCCATAAATAGAAAAACTATTTAAAAGTATTCTCCTATATATAAATCCTTATTGTTTTAAGGATTTATATATATCACAAAGTGAAAGGCAAGTAGAGGCTTTCTCCAAAAAGTGGCTTCCTGTACTATTGACTCAGGAGAGACAAACACAAATCTATGCCACACTTTTCAGATTTTATTTTGTAAAAAAAAAATAAAAATTTATAAACCCTGCATCAGTTTTTGTCCACTTCACAATTCTGTATTGTTTTTTTTAAAAAATTTTTTATTATTATTTATTTATTTTGTATAGGAAAATAATAGAAAGATCTCCACAGGTGAAAATACTTTACAACTTTCACTGCTCTAAACCAAACTGTAGAGATCGTTGCTGGACATGATGAGGTTTCCTTCTTGGATTTTCACCTCCACAATCTTACTGAATCAGAATTCAACAAGATGGAAAGTAAAAAATTACTTTTTGAGTTGTTTCACCATTTTCTGTTCTCTTTCAATATGAAACGTTGTAGTTGTCAGGTCTTTCCACTCACCCGGCCCCTTTTGAACTACATCATAAATATTTGCTGAGAAAACCTCCCTGTTTTCTCTTGTGCCAAACCCCCTGCAGCATAACTGACAGCTGCTGAAGTAAAAACACAGAGTGGCATGGTGAATTACACACTTGAATCCCATCTGATGTGACTCTCTGATCAAGTCATGTCACTTAGGGCTGTCAGACAGCAGACCTGTGCGTTTCCTTCACAGCTGGAGTACCTGCAGATGCTTCATGGGCTTACAATAAATTCCTCTTACATTCACATAAATAGTGGTCTGAGGTGTCCAGGTTAAGCGGCAGTTTTGGTGCAGATTCACTTGGCAGGACTGGGAAGCCTGATGGGAGCAGAAGATCCGAATATTGTGAGCTAAACCGCCGTGTTAAAAGCAGCGTGACTCCTTAGTGTAAAGTAATATGTATTAATGCAGCAGACCATGCCTCTGGACACTTCCACAGAGGTTACAGAGAAGATGCCAAGTGTGTGCCGTCTGTTACCGTGGTCAGAATAATGAGCATGCTGACTGGATTTGCATATTTGTGTCATTATCCAAACAAATCCCTCAGCTTCCTCCACAGAGATGTGGCCATTATGATACGGCAACTAAACGGAAAATGAAATGAGCAGCACCCTCTTTTTAATCCACTGAAAGAAATCTCCCCTGCAGTGATTTGTAATGTCCTGCTGTTCTTTCTTAATACTTATTGTAATAAATAGGCTTGCATTTTTCAGCTTGGAAAGTGAGTGTCACCTTCTCCATCCTCCTGCCCCATTTCCCCCTTTGGTTGTAATTAGTGACCAGAGTGGAATGCAGTTACTTTCTGGGCACATAGCTACTTTGTTGTTGTTAAGAGAGAATAATTCAAACTTGCATGCATCAGTGCTGAGCACTGGGCTTGCAAAAGCATCCTCATGTTGAGGCTGCAGCACCATTTAGCGACAAAACAGTTGCACAGTGCAGATGAGTGACATTGTTGCTGCAGGGCTTTGGTTGATTGATGCATGTCATGCTGCTCTTTGTTTTGGAACAGGATCATGTGGGGAGGAAATGCTCTTTTTAAAAGTTGCAGATCCCTCTCTTTTCCCGTCTGCTATCATGTCCTGATGTGTGTCTGTCATTCTTGTCTTTGATGCGATTTTCTGTCCTAAATGTTACATTTCACATTTGTTGTATATGAATAAAGTCCACTTGTGATGCTGATAGAAACAGTTGAGTGTTCTAACTTACAAAGTCTGATAGAAGAATTAAAACCCCTGAAGTGGTTCCCAGTTTTGTCTCCTAACAACCAAACATTTTAATGCATTTTATTGTTCTTTATAATGCTGTTTACTAACTAATGTTCTGCTACAAAGCTTTGAGGCCTTCACAGAAAAAGTGTTTTTATGCTGAGATTTTAATTACACACAATTACGTGAGTCCTGAAGGCAATTGTTTACAAATGATTTAATTTAAGTGTATCAGAATAATAGGAGCTGAATATATATGTACAGCAGTTTTCAAATGTTTGGTTTAAAGAAAAAAAAATTTTTTTTGCATTATTTTCTTTCTAGCATGACTTCTCTGTTTCTCTGTTCTGCCCCTTCCTCTCCTGCTGGCTGCTGATTGCTCTCACCTATGTTGCTGCCTTTACAAACTCCTGCTCTGCTCTCACGCACTGTAGATCATTTTATTGTCTTTGTCACAGAGTTAGAGGGGTCCAACTCCTTAGTTGTGCAACTTATCTATCGCCTGCTTCCCATCTACACTGTGAGCTACCTTGATTTTGGCTCTGAATGTCATTTCATGCACCTGCACCCTCACAGATTCTGCATCTGTTCTGCCATATCTGCCTGCAGTAGCCATTGAGTTCTGGATTGTGAAAAAGTCAGTGCGTTTACATCGACTTACCTCACTGCTTGAGTTTTCTCACTCCATGACATCAGCATTTCACGTTTCCAACATATGGAGTCGTCCTTTTTACATAATCCTGCCAGTGAAACAATCCACAGAGGTTACAGAGAAGATGCCAAATTGTACTGCTCCATAATTAAGTTATCTAAAATATATATACATTTTTATCTGATCTAAAATATGACAGCAAGAGTTCTGATCAGAAAAATAAAATATTTCTTCCACTTTATTTTCATGGGCAAATTGTAAAATGAAGGATTTAAAAAAAGAAAAAAATTGCCTGCATGTAAAGCTGTTAATAATTAAGCTTCAGATTATTTTAAAGACCTTAAAGTTGGATATTATCTCAACAGAGCTCTTTGCTCTTCACTTGGCAAGTTTACTTATGGTTGCTAGAGTATTTGACAGCAGATTGCTAAGCAGTTTTCAGATTTATCAATTGTGGACTCACCTTCCTACAATGGTGCCAAATGCGAAATCTTCAGTTTTTAAGGCAAAGCTCAAAACTTTCCTACTTGAAAATGTTTAAAATAAGCTTTGGGTTAAACTAGTTTTCTGCTTACTGTTTAAAGACATATTGCTGAGGAAAATAGTCACCTACCTTATATTTTCTTCCAGCAAACTTCCTGCTAATGTTTTTTTTTCATTATCCAGTTTGGGAATTAAACTGAAAATTCAATACAATCTATAAGGATTTATTTTTTTTCTGCAAGTGGAAAAGTTGTGTGAAAAGCTTCAGTATCTAACTTACATTTTTAGAAGCTTACAGGACCAATAACTTGAAATAGATATTTCTTTTATGTGAAGGAGTGTTCAGAACATTGTTGCAAATATATTTTGATCCACTAAAGTCCTACAACTGGGTTCAAAGTAAAACTTTGATGTGGCCACTTGTCTTTTTCAGTCATTCTGTTTGAGATTTCCGGCTGTGTTTGGGATCACTGTCTTTTTGCACAAGTCAATTTTACACAAGCTTGAGTTATGCAAGGTTTGCAGTTGACTTGGTCTATGTGCTGAGGTCTCCTGGCATTAAAACAAGCCAAATTCTTCAACCCTCCACCACTGAATTCAAATTATATGGATATGGTTTTTATTTTTCAAATTTGGCCCGATCCATAGCAGAAAACTATTTTATCCTCCTCTGCCCAAAGGACATTCCTCCTGAATCCTTATGGTACATTTAAATGCAGCTTTGAAAACCTCTATCATGTTGCCATTTTATGTTTCAAGAAATGGCAACATTCTCCTGGCATTTGAAGAGAAACATCTCCAGTTTTGTCTTTAGCTTGTCCTGTCATGAACTTAAATTTTTAACATGAAATCTGAAGGAGGATAGAGTCTCAGATAGAGCTCTTGGGTATTTTTGCAATTTCTTTAAACATTACACGGTCTGTTCTGGGGATGATTTTACTAGCAGACAAGACAATGAGATGAGTTTAACAATTATAAAACAAGAAACACTTACAGTTGAGGCACAAGGAGAGCTGGATAGTAAGATAGAATAAATCAGCAAAGAACCATAAAATCATGGTGATATTCAAACCAGGTGAATGTAATCTGAGGGAAGCAGGACCGCTGGGGTTGAGCAAAAAAGGTGAGGTAAGGAGTCTAATTGATACAGAGAGGGTGTACTTTCTTTTTTTAGTCACTCTACCTTCTTCAGCTGGAGATCATCTCCTCAAGAGAAATCATTTAGAGCTTTGCCAGCGACACAGCAGATCATCACATGCTGCTGGATTTTGGACCAATCACTGCCGCCTTTGCCAGCTTCTTATAATCCTGGTGCTATCATTCCCTACTCTTTGACTCTGTCGCGCATTTCCCACATGCAGACGTTCACAGTCATTGAATCCAGTCTCCCTGTTGGAAAGAAGGCTACTCCTCTGGAGTGAAAGAATACATTTAATTTAGAGCAAAGCAAAAACAATAGAAAACATGTTTTCTTCTCTCATTCTTTGATACAAAACAATACTTTAAGTCAAGCATGATAAATTAAAGCTTGTAGTTGTCTTTTTAGCTTTATGATTTAAAAGCCAATAATACTATTTTAAAATAAAATAGTGTTATAGCTAAATACATGTTTTTATCTCCCAATATATTTCTCATCATGATAACTTTTCAACTGCTACCATTGTTTTACTTGCAGGGTATCGTTAAGTACATAAGTCATCACAACTGACCGTGGGGCTGCTGTAATTGAGATGTGTTTTCACTGTGATTCAGATGAAACTCGGGCAGCACCGTCTCCACTAATTTCCCCTGTGTCTGTGGAACATCCAGCAAGTCACACCAGCTGTGGTAGTGTCCTTAAATTCAGCTGTACCTTTCAAATCATCTGCAGGAACATTTCATGGACCCATTTTTGGAATACTAATGGATCCCACACCAACCCTGTTATTTTTGGAAATCTGCATTTTTATTGGCTAAAAACTGAGTCCTTTTTTAAAATTTCCACTGATACTGTGTGGCTGTCCTTGTGTTCTATTATTAGCCGCAGATGTTGGCTTCTCAGTTTTCCACAAGGACCTGTGCTCATTATGCTATCCCCACATCAATAAGCTGATAATTCAACTCAGAACTGATGGATGCTTATGTGTGGGCTAATGACCTTTGTCGTGATATGGAGCCTATTGAAAATCAGTAATTTATTCATTAACTTCGCCATACAAATAATGCAGTTTGTACAACCTTGAATATGATCATTTCGCAATTATATCAGGTTCACTTCATGTTGGGTCTGTTCAGTGATTGGTGTTAGGTCTTGTAAATATGTTGTGCATAAAAATCTTTCTTAAATGATACCTAATATTCTGCAATGTTGTTCAGCTTGTTGAGTATAATTATATGTAAATAATATTGGGACTGAAGTGAAAAAAACAAACAAACAAAAAAAGACTAAATATATTAATATGGGACCCAACACCTCGTTTTTAATAATAACAATAGCACATTTTATTTGAGGGTGGTTTTCTAAAGTACAAGGTTACCTTGCAGTAAACAAGATACAACAACAGATTAAGTATTATGTTTTCCAGCCACATGGTGGCATTTTATAGCACAACCAAGTAGCTCTGTTACCTTCACTTGGAATAAAAATGATGTATATCAAATATGACTTAAGAAATTTGACTTTGGAATTTAAAACTGCTCTTCTAAAACTCCACCTACTCACTCCTTCATTAACCTCTTAATAATGTTTTGACCAGCATTGCACTGAGAGGTAGCTTGCATAATGACCTCAGCAGATGCACAGTTCCACCAGGTGTTTGCTAATAGCTGCTGACCAGTCGAAGGGAACCGAGGGGTGCTCTGTAATGCAAAATCTCTGAGAAGGAGGTTGGTCCACTCTGATGTTTTGCACAGCTGAATGGTTGCCACAGGAGAGTACAGGATTTCTCAAAGAAGCATGAAAGAATCACAGCAGCACTCCAGGTATGTTTTTAATGTGGAATAACTTTACACCATGATGTAAAGCTCAAAAAAGTTGACTTCTAATATTACTGCCCCTTTAAATCTATATTAAAATGAATATGCCAGTTAGGACAGGTGTGTTTTTGGTTGTGAGAGGGAAGAGAGTCTAAATTCCTGATGACAGAACGAAGAGTGTTCCAGAGCTGAGGTGCACAGCAGCTGATGGCTCTGTTCCCCATGGTGACAAGACGGGCAGAAGGAACAATAAGATGAGTGCAGAAGAAGATCTTAGACAGTGGGAAGCAGTGGTGATGTTAAACAGCTCAAACAAATAAAGAGGGGCAAGGTTGTGGATGCACTTGGACATGAGAATTCAAGTGTTTAAGTTTTTATGGACAACCAGTGAGGCTGTTGCAGACCTGGGACAATGTACTGGAAGAATCCTGAACAAGTTTAAGTTTATGGAGGGACTTGTTTAGGAGACTAACAAAGAAGAGAGCTGTGATATTCGATCCGAGACGTGATAAAGTTATGGACAAGGATGACAGCGTCATGGGAAGGAAAGGACAGAGTCGGTTAATGTTGTGTAAGTGAAAGTATACAAACTGTATGATATAATTAAAATGAGACTGAAAGAATAAGGTAATGTCAAGCATGACACCCAGACTTTTTACCTAAGGGGAAGGATGAACATGGGAATTCTGAATATTATTAAAAAAAACTGAGGTTTGGTAAAAATGGAGGCTGTGTAATGAGTAAAACTGCTTTCTTGAGGAAATTAGAGGACAACCACGATCTAATCTCCATAAGACAGTCCGGCAGTACTTTAGGTGGAATTGGAAAAGTAAAGCTGAGTGTCATCAATATTTATTTGTGAAATATGTGGCCAAGATGGAGCATTAAATAAAGAATAAAAAGGCCACTAATGCACATCCTTGCGGCACACCTGCAGAAATGACAAGCAACATTGAAGAATGGGACTTAAACTGGATAAACTAAGAAAGGCCTGAAAGATATGAGGTAAACCAGGCAAGACGAATATGACATGCCTATAGATGCTAAGATGTTCAGAAAGATATTATGCTGCACTGAGATCAAGAAGCATGAGAATGGGGAGAAGCCCATAATGAGCTGCCATCAAAAGGTCCTGGATGATCTTTGAGAAAGTTGTTTCTTTTTCAATATATTTTTTTTTTAATAAAAAGAAGGCTAGATATTTTCAGAAATGATTAAGATCTGAATGTGTAATTAAACAGGAGGATCCAGCAAGGAGTAACTGAGAATGAGTTTAATATATACTGAGGAGATTGATTACTGAACAAGAGAAATGAAGTGAATGAACAATTCCAGTGCTTAGTGGGTGATAGTGGTTATGAGAGGAACCAGTGAGGGAAAACAAGCAACATTGTGAGGAGAGGATCTAGCTGGCAGGTGGAAGTTTTTTTATTTTTTGAAAGATATGTGATACATCAATTATAGAAGGAAGAGGGAAACTTGAAAATAACTGACAGGAGGTCAACTTCAGAGTTAGTAGCTCCTATAGGGCTAAGTTGTCGGTGGCTATCAGGGATTTTGACAGTGAAAAAAGACATGAGAGGGTTGCAAAAGTCAGCAGAGTACATAACGGGAGAATGAGTCAGGAGGCTCTGTAATTTTGGTGAACATAGAAGAAACAGAGACTTGGTGTTCCTGGGGCCCGGTGAGTTTCTGCTGCTGCATTTCTAATAATTCACTGATTTAATAAAATTTGATTTTCAACCACCTCCGTTTTGTGCAGAAGATTAGGGCCACTGAAAAAAACCCAAAAAAACTTTAATCTCAGAATTGAGGCCTTTTTCAATAACCTCTGACTTTATTATAGATGGGTACCTGCAGCCAGGTTCAACAACAGAGATTCGAGCTATACAAACACAGAACTAACCTTTGTGAAAGAACATGTTGCATTTCAGGGATTTTTTATGAGAGGAAGTCAGAATTCTGAAATTAAAATCAGATTTCTTTTCTGTTTCAGTAATCCCAATTCTGTTTTGTACTTTTACATTAAGGTCTTGTTAATTGAAAATAAACATAAGAAAATGATACAGAGACAGAAAAAAGGTGAGACTTGAGTCAAAACGTGTTAATATTTTTACATTTGAAAGAGTGTTGGTAACAACCATGCATGTAATATCATTAAACAATTTGTCCACAGTGATGCCTGTCATTTAATTTATGCCATTTATGAAAACAAAAGAAAAATAAAAATATAATTAACATTGTTAACTCAGTGGATTTGCAAATGGTAATTTTGGTTTTCTTTCAGATGTGTATTATTTCCCGTAAGTCTTTCCAGAATGTGTAAAACCTTTGGTATTAGTTTCCGACTGACTTCTTCCACGCTGCCCCTCACTTGTGGTAAAATTAAAAAGGACTTGTTGTGGCTTTCCTTTTTCAACAATGTATTTTTCTTAAAATAATTCTCTTCTTACCCAGTTTAGGAAAACAGGTGTTGCAAATGTCTTTTTATTTTTGAACGATCAAAGTTTGGGACATTGTTTAGCAACCTAAGCCAGACTTTGAGTTTGACCCAAAAGTCCAACAGACATTGGTCTGTCTTCTTAATGTCCAAACAGGTATAAAAACATATATTTCCAAAAACATGTTTATCTCTCAAAAGTAAATTTTTTGCAGCATAAAATATCTTTGTGATGTTTGAGCTTGTGGTGCTGAAGGATCTGAAGACAAGCAGGTTGAGACTTTTCCCAAAATGAACCCACCACTCATCTTTCTTTTAACATCCGGCCATCTCCCATTTCAGCTGCTTACTGCAGCAGCTGAGATGACGAAGGCGAATAAGAGTCTCGGTGATGAAAGAGATGCTGGTGGCTACCAAAGCAGAGTATATGATGCATTGTCATCACCCCCGCCCCCTGCTCCCATCGTCGCCTCGCTGGACAGGCTGCAATCTAACAGAGGTCAATTTCTGAGCAACCCTCCTGTTCTCTGCGGTTGGCCAATATCTCTTGTCAGTCAAAACAAACCAATTTAGAGTTGACAAGTGTACTCCGGCGTCACATATCCACAGCCAGAAAATTGAAAGTGACACAGTCCTAAAAAATGATTTATTGCATAAAAGTCAATTAAGAAACTTTATCTGACAATCCAGGCACTTTGTGGAAATAAATTAAAGCACTTAAGCAGTGTAGAGCTTTTGTTTATTCATTTAGAAAGTGACACAATGTGCTCAATCACAGACAAAGTACTTTATGTTTTTTAGATGAGATGAGTTATTGACTTGAGTCAGCTCAGCAACTGTAGTTTGTTCTCAGTTGCACCGAGTAGGCTTATTAAGCTGAACATTTTAAGATATTTTTTACAGAAAATGTTGCTCAACAGGAAGATATATTTCATTGTTTGTATATTCTTTAGGACACTCAAATGCCACCTTTCACTGTAGTCAACAGCTAGTTTTGAGTCTGTGTGAAGCTCAAAGCATTCAAGCTAACATCAAAAGGACCGAATTCTATCTTTATGTGAAAATTGGACATATGTGCTAGTAAAGTTTACAAACTCTGTGTGGTTCTGGACAGCTCACATTACTTCAGTTTTCTAAGCAAAGCTGAAATTATTAACTGGTAACTGAACGGATTCTCAAATTTCTCAGGTTTGAGCAGAGTTTGGTTCTGCTGCAGAAAGTAGGAAGAAGACTAATAAAAACTTAAAATTACATTTAATTGTTTCTCATTTTAAAAAGTTATTTAGCAGCTCCAAAGGTTCTCTGCAGCTCATTACTAACCACAACATAAAGCCACTCTCGTATTACATACAGAAGCATGCTCTCCTTATTTTAATGACCAGCTGTTAAACGCTGGAAATTTGATTTCATGCTTCTGTTACTGCTATTTTGATAAAAATTTGATAAAGAAAATTAAAAAGATTAAAAAAGAAATATTTAAGAAAAGAGTTCAGTTTCTTTAAAGTAATAATCAACACTTAACGGGTTTCCCTATGGGTGAACACCAACATGTCTGGCTTTAGCTACTTAAGAAATCACAAAGACTGCAGTTAAACACACACACACACACGCGCGCCAACACACACCTACACACACACGCACACACGCACGCACACGCACACACACCCCCACACACACACACACACACACACAAAAGCAGATTGAGATTCTCGCTTGGCTGACTGCAAAACTGAAAGTCCAATTGAAATGATTCCCAGAGGCAGTTTGTTTTGTATTATTGTGTGATATCAGCTAAACTGTAAACAAACATCTTTTTTCAAATTAGTTTCGGCACTGGCATACATTTGTGTGATTAGTGTAAAACATCTAGACCCTGAGAGCCTTTTTTGTTGTTTATGACTGCATTGGCAAACCGGGGTAATAGCTATACTGAAGCGTAATAATAAGAAACGATTGATAAAGGACTGAAAATTGTTAAACTTGTTTATCCAAACACATGTCACTGAGGGATATCCAGCTGTTCAAGACACAGATTTCACATCAGGGCTGCAGAGCAACAAAACAGGATTAAGCAAAGGGGGTAAAAAACATTTTCAGATTAAAAACACACACAAAGAAATCAAGATTTACACAGTAATGAAAAACAGGATTATGGATTTGTCACAGATGTAAACACTAGAGTCTGTATCTGGTAAAACATGGATTAGTTTGTGATGTTTAATGGTCTTTTTTTATTTTTTATGTCTGCTCTACTTTTATTTTTTCACTCAATTTTCCAAAATGTCAATAGCTTCCACTAGTTTCTGTACAAGTGTCTCTCCTATATTTAGGCCCGAGCAGCTAAGCGCTGCGAAGGCCTATTGTTCTTCTAATGTTTATTATTAGGCCCGAGCAGCAAAGCGCTGCGAAGGCCTATTGTTTTTGTACTGTTTCTTCTTCTTCTTATTATTATTATTATTATTATTATTATTACGGTTCTCCCTCCAAATGAATTGGCTTTTTGGGGGCTTAAGCATATTCAAAAAAGCCTGTTTAAAATTTTTGTATGTTATGGTCGTTGCAAAAATCGCAAAAGCAACGACTCAACGGCGCCACCTAGCAGTTTTCAAAGGACCCTTTGCTATTCACTTACTTCATCGTAGAGACATGAAATTTGGTACACTTGTAGAGCTCCCCAAGACGCTCAAAATGTACAATTATTGTCATAGTGCAAGTATCACAGGAAGTCGGCCATTTTGGATTGAAGTTCCCATTTTGACCCCATTTTTGCCGTTTACAGCCTTCGTATTTGATCGAACTCCTCCTAGGGATTTCGATTGATCGGCTTCAAACTTGGTCAGTCTGTTCATAAGGCATGTCCCATCTAAAGTTATCAAAACGGTGAAGTTTTTAGTATGCTAAAGGGGGATTTCCAGGGGTCAAAGTTCACCTACTCGCCATAAAAAAAGAAATTGTCATATCTCCTACACAGAAACTCACAGAGGCACCACAGTTACTGTGATTGATCATCATCGGGTGTCCTACAATACCCAATGGTCGAATGATGACATCACTTAGGCCACGCCTCCTGAGAACAGGAAGTGTCATATTTTACTGTGAGCGGTCGCTATCTGACCCCTTTGACTTCATTAACATAAAACTGTGCCCAGAGACAGAAGACATGTTGGTGTGTTGAGGATTCCAACCCCGATCAGCTTCGATGGAGCAGGTGGGCGTGGCGGCGTAGCGAAGTGACCTGTAACGCCATTGGCTCTCAATTCCACAGTTTCGGGCCGAGCTGCTCAAAACTCACTAGGATGGATCCTCATCCACTCCCCGACAGGAATCCATCACAACATTTGGTGGGCGTGGCCTCATTTCTCTATAGCGCCCCCTAGAAGATTTTAAATCATCAGCCCCAAGCCATGGTTTAAGATAGAATTACGAAACTTGGTACACATGTGTATCATGTCAAGACGTACAAAAAAGTGTCTTGGAGCCATGGTCTAAACCCCACAGGATGTCAGCCATTTTGGATTGAAGTTCCAATTTTGACCCGCTTTTTGCTGTTTACAGCCTTCGCATTTGATCGAACTCCTCCTAGGGATTTCGATTGATCGGCTTCAAACTTGGTCAGTCTGTTCATAAGGCATGTCCCATCTAAAGTTATCAAAACGGTGAGATTTTGAGCATGCTGAAGGGGCTTTACTAGGGGTCAAAGTTCACCTACTCGCCATGAAAAAAAAACTGTTATATCTCCTACACAAAAACTCACAGAGGCACCAGAGTTTCTGTGATTGATCATCAAGTGTCCTACAATACACAATGGACAAATGATGACATCACTTATGCCACTCCCCCTGAGCACAGGAAGTGCCATGTTTTACTCTGAACGATCGGTATCTGACCCCTTTGACCCAATCAACATGAAACCGTGTCCAGACACAGAAGATATGTTGGTGTGTTGTGGATTCCAACCCCGACCAGCTTCGACGGAGCGGGTGGGCGTGGAGGCGTGGCAAAGTGACCTGTAACGCCATTGATCAGTCCCAAGCCATGCTTTAACCTAGAATTACCAAACTTGGTACACATGTGTATATTGTCAGGACGTACAAAAAAGCCTCTTGGAGAGATGGTCTAAACCCAAGAGGAAGTGAGCTATTTTAGATCAAAGATGTAATTTTCTCTTCAACAAGTACAAATACAGAATACTGCTTTTATCCAGGCCTTGTTAACATAATAATTATTTAAATATACATTTTGATATGTTTTCGTTTTTTTCTAAAAATTGTTAGAGGACAAATACTGATTAATTTCAGTTAAAAATAACAAAGTACGTCAACAGTTAGTTTACAAACTATTTCAGTAGTTAGCCACTGGGTGTCAGTATAACTCCACAAATGACAAAGATTGAATGGCGAGAGCTAAAGATCAAATAATTACACCGGTATGGTTGGCCACTGGGTGTCAGTATAACTCCACAAACGCCTTCGAGAACGCACCGTCTCCGCTCCGAATTGAAAATATTGAGCTTTCGAGCTGACGTAACTGCATGTGACGTTTACGTCGCTGGGTGCAGTCTTTTGA
>CAEGAD010058259.1:0-17500 GCA_903067055.1 Poeciliopsis paucimaculata
CTTTAGTAATTTATGTGAGTTCAGAAAGTCAGCAGTTGTTTTAGTTTGAATCTTTATCCAAATCTACCTAACTTAAAATCTACTCAAAATATTCATGCTACATCTAATATTTCATATGTGCAAAGGTTAACTATTTCTAAAATGAATATAACCTAACTTATACTCCCAACAACATCTGTTGATGTCTTTCAGTTAGTTCTTGTTTGATTAAGAAAGAAGAAACTCTGATTCACTTTTTTCTGAAAAGGTAATACAATTAGGCTGTAATTGTTGCCTTTCTATTCTTTTAATACGCAACAAGGTCCAAGCTTCAGTTGCAGAGTTTTTTTTCTCCTTGTTTTATCCACTCGTAGCAATCTCGAAACCCCAGATTTTCTCTCTTGTTTTTTTTATTGAAGGGCTCTGACCAAAGCTTAGGAAAGATCTGCAGGGAGATGGAAAAGTTAAGAGGCAGCAAAAAGCAAAGACAAGCAAATCACTTTTCCTCTTAAAGCTTTTATTGAATTAGGAAAGTTAGAGATTGGTAACTGCATCTCAGTGAAACATTTATGTCTCCTCATTGAACATTCCTCTCTAAATCAGTTTACGTCCCCTTTTCCATGTAGCAGTTCCCATGGTGACAGACCTTGTTCAGTTGCTGCCCTAAAAAGACACACTCTCTAAATAGATAACAAAGAAATGAATTTGTCAAGCAGCGATGATGCTATTTAAAACATTTCTGATTCCAGAGTGTTAACACTGAGCTCTGGTCAGCTGTAACCCTGCATCCACTCTCACCACTGTGTGCCAGCTTCTTTTTTCATGGGTCTTCTGTTGTGCTTTCGTTCAAATGTGTTTGTCCACAAGAATGAGAGACAACATTTACAAGCAGTGTTTTTAAAAGACAGCAGAATAATTCAGTCCACGTTTTTTTTTTTCTGTTTTTTTTTTGAGTTCTTCTCAAAATGAAATGTTATGCTTGTCCAATTCTAATCCCGTCCAAATGCCAAAGACGCATTAAGTATATTGTTCTTGTTTTTTTTTTATTTGTTTGTTATTTCAAAAACAGAATAAAAGTTTCAAAAATCTCAAACGATTGTTTAAAAATCATTTTTGTTCATTATTAACAAAGTAGTACCCTGTTCAGACTTTCTGTGAATTATCTAAAATGGTTCCAATCAAACTTTTTTAAAGTTTAAAATATGTGTATTTAAATAAGTTTACTTTTTAAAGTTAGGTGGCCGAACCATGAGCATCATTTATTTATTTATTTGTTGAAATGTTAATTTTTGCCGAGCTGTGATATTGCTTCCAAACCAGGGTGACTTCATTTGTAATATTTCATGGGAAATGCAGCAATAATATGAAACAACAAGTAACTGAGATGTAGGAGAAAACATGAGAAAAGTTGTTGCATTTTTATCCAGCATGAAATAAACACAAATAAAAGTGTGACAAGAGAGCAGGACAGCTGCCACTGCTGAGTTGTTATTAGGCTTTAAGTAAACACACGTTGCTCCACTTTCTTGCATTATTTTTTGTCCTTTGGTTTTAAGCTTTTCTTTTTCCATTTATCTTCAGAATATACAAGAATAAAAATGCTTCCTTCTCGCACTCGTGGCATTTTGACTAGTGTTTTCAGTCAGCAGGTGTCTTTGTAGAAAAGATGCATCAAATTTACAAAAGTTGGAAGAATTCTTCGTCATAAGCAGAGAAGATGAAACTTGGCATCTCTGTGGGTGGAACTTTGAAACCGTACTAAAATTCCTCACCGCAGGCGGTCCTTACTCATCTTAACTATGACCAAAGCAGTTTACCAAGAGCAACAGGAGTTGCAATAGAGTCGCAGTCAAGCGGAAAATAACTTAAGACAGCCTTTGTTGTTGCTTTTTATATTTGATAATTTGCAAATAATGTGTGTTTTATGGCCACTGCTGCTGTTTGTGTTGCAACTGTGTCCTTGTTTTAAACACTGATATTGTGAGTTTAAAGGAACTGACTAACAGTATTGATTAGAACCCAAATGGTGTTCAAGAAAAGTAAAGATTACATGACAATAATCACTGATGATGCTTGCATAGCCCAAAAGCTGTCAAATAATTGAAATTGTTACTTTGGTTTTATAAATTTGTTAGTAACTGATCAATCATCCATCCATCCATCCATCCATTTTCTGTTCACCCTTCTCCCTAATAGGGTCGGGGGTTGCTGGTGCCTATCTCCAGCTGCGTTCCGGGCGACAGACGGGGTCACCCTGGACAGGTCGCCAGCCTGTTGCAAACTGATCAATCATTCAAGCAATATTTATCATACCATACCTTCCTTGCATAGCAAATATTCAGGCACTTAGAGATTTAAAAACCAGAAGAAGAATTTTATAATAGACTCTAATTTGAATTGTAAGCCAATGCAATGAAGCCAGCACTAATATGCTCATATTTTGTGACAGAGCTCCAAGGCAGAAGCCTAGTAACAGAACAAAGTAATTCAAATGGAAGGTTGTAAACCTGTAATTGGGAAATAAACTAAAGGCATAACTTTAGACAGATCTTTAAGGTGGTGGTACAAGAATTTCACCAATCTATTTACGTAACTGTCAAACTTTTTACCCTTAGATACTGTATGTCTTCAGACAAGTGATCAGGGCAGCAGAATCAACAGATCATGTATAGGAGGAATGACTGGGAAAGAATAAAAATTCTCTGCAATTTAATTTTTAAAAAATGTCATATGTGATTACACTGGAAAGTTTTGTAGACTTCATTTGTAGTTCTATGTTATGATATGATTGTGCTAATATGTATGTGAATGGTGATGACCTGTTTTCTTGTTTCTTGCAGCGCTGGTCAGTGACCGGTCGTTGAAGAGCATCTGGGCCATCGTCGTGGTGATGTTCGGGGTCGTGCTGTTTGACTTCGCTGCTGATTTTATTGACGGCCCTATCAAGGCCTACCTGTTTGATGTGTGCTCACATTCAGACAAGGAGAGAGGTCTGCACTACCATGCTCTGTTCACAGGTATCCCACATCTTTCTTGTCTTGATGTGTCCCTCACAGCTTCCTTTGGGGATTTTCACTTGATCTATTCTGTTTCCGAGGAAGTATTTTTTGCAACATTTGCTTGTGCTAGTTTGTTCTGTGAGATGTTCTCGGGTTATTTTAGCCTCCTGAATTACTCATGCAACTCTGGTGGCTATTGGGTTGTGTGAGCATTCGTGGCAGTGATTCAGGAGAACCTGCTTTTGACTTCTGCTGAGAATGGGCAGAGCTGCAGCGACTAATGACAATTTTGTTTAACAAATGGAGCTAAAATGTAAACACAGAAATGGAATGTCAAGCTGTGGCTGAGCTTTTTAGCTGATTTCGTGGGCAGCAACAAAGGGCAGAAGTCATTAAACGGGCATTTGATAAATTACAGTTTTCGCTAAATGACAATATCACCACTCTTTCTGCCTATTAAATGTTGTTATCAAAAATTCTTCAAGGTTGACCCAAGAGGTTGCTGCTACTGTGACTGGTGGGAAATTAAATAATCCGAACTTTTTACTTAAGTAAAGTGGGGAAGATCATGCGTGTTGCTCATATTTTACATCTTGACAATGGAGCATCAGAAGCCACCCCCTCTATTCAGTCTCCATAAATCTGATTCTGCTTACTCCTTTCTCAGACCATCTCTGCCTTTAAGAGTGTTTTAGGTGCAGATTAAAGTCTTAAAGTCTTCTTTTCGTTTGCATACTTTGTAAAAGCATGCCACGACTTCTTGTTGTTGTCCTCCACACAGTCACACAGACCCATGTTTTAGTTGGATTTTTTGTGAATCTCTATCTGCACATTTCTCTCAGGCTGTGAGCATGACGGGCTTGAATGAATAGTTTCCTGCTTTCTGCTGTCAGTTAGAGAAAAGTACGCATCATTTCAGGTAAAATCAGCCACACACTCGCTGCAAAGGTTCTTGGAAACATGCTGAAACACGTGAGGTAACAGGGAGGCAGGTATAAGTGGATTTCCTGCAGATTTCCACTTATTTCCAGATGTCTTGCTTTTTCTCTGAAGACTTGCAGTCCCATTTAGTGTGCAGAATCTGAGGTAACTTGAGCTGCAGTTGCATCCACCTCTTTGGTATCCTGGATCCTTTCACTTTTCACCTTATGCTACTTGGGTACACATTTGAAGGGCAATGAGATTTTACATGTTTTTTTGGGGAAATATGTCTGTGATTTGGCAATCTTAGACCTTTAAAGTATCAATTCAAATTTTAAGAAAATTACTCCAAGACATTTTTCTTCAATTTCTGACAGTAAGATGGGGGCTGGTGACATTTAATTTAACCTCATTTCATTACACTGCGCAGCAAGTTTAGGGGCACATTTCCAGCTGAACCTTTGCTTTAAATGTGGTAAATATAATGATGATTTGGTAAAGTGTAGAAACCCCAGTGGGCTTTGAAGTTAGTAGTCTGGAAGATGAGAAAAAAAGTATTATAGATTATTTTTATGCCAGTCATTTGCAAAAGTGTGAATATTCTTGAGTCTTTCTTCATTTTTAAATGAATCCCAACGTTAAATGTGAGTTCAAAGGATTTTACATCATGGGCTAAAAGAAAATTTGGGGAATGAGCTGAAAAGAAACTGGGAAAAAATATACAAATCTGAAGAGTACTGTTTGGAAAATATATTTTTCCACACAAAAGTTTGATAATAACCTTTCACTAGTATAGCTGCCAGTTTTGCATATCTAAGAGTCTAAGAGATTTGTTTCCATTCAATAGTTCAAGCTCAGTGAGATTTAAAAGAAAACACCACTCTTGCCACAGATTTGTTGATGGACTTAGGTCTAGGCTTTGACTAGACCATTCTGTCATTGTAGCTCTGGACCTATGTTAAGGTTTTTTCTTGCAGTTTCTCCTGTGTTTAGTTTTAACTAAATAATAAAAGAATCCTCGTGCTACCACCTTGTTGTGAAAAACAGTAAGATATATAATGATCTAATTTTAGTTCAGTTTTCTGAACAGCAAATCACTTTGGTTGAAATAAGACAAATATGCAGCAGGGATTAGACCCTTAAAACGGCATGATTCATCCTCAAAATATGTCCTAGAGACAGAACACATTTTGCCATTTCACATATATCTGTGCAGCACCACAACATCAAAAATACTTCCCGAGTGAGACCTCCAAAATCATGTGCAAAAGTAAAACAAGATCAAGCAAATACCAGAGGCGTAGCTATGGGGAGAGATGATGTGTTTGGTGTGAGCGTCAGCGGCGCAATCAGCTGCCAGTAAGCACCGGCTGGCGTTGAGCATGCGAGTCTGGCAGTAATCTGGCCCTGAGCTCATCATGTGCTGCAGTCATGGGTCTGGGCTGAGAGAAACACAAGCCGGGCACATGACTCTCGAGACCCCAGCATGCCACTGCTGGAATGTGAGGCTTTAGAAAGAAAGAGCAAAAATTTGTGAGCTTGTCTGTTTTGTTTTGGTTTCTTTCTTTTCTTATCCCATCCTTGCTTTTATTAGGGAGGCGCTCCTGTGCTGGAGTAGGCGGCCATTTTTTAATAACATTTGTAGATGGAGTCCTGGCAACAACGGCAATCAGAACAGACAGTTTGGGTTTCAACAAATCTCCATCACATAACAGAAGTTAAGCAGGTATGAATGCATGAGTATGATGGTATTCTAATTTGGCAAATTGATTGATCACTGATATATTAGGGTACAGTGTAAAACAAACTTTAAGAAATTTGGAAATTACTGCAAAGCTGGAGTAAAGCTACTTGATAGCGATCGTTTTTACCCAGTTCAGTAAAAACTGAACTGGGTAAAAACTGAATTTTGTGACTATTACTGGTCACAAAAGGTTAGTTAGCTAGGACGTAATATACCCACGCTTAAAAAATACAATGACAGCCATTGACTATAGCTGGAAAACATCAGAAGGAAAAAGGAACCTGACAGAGGACTAGAACACATGAGCTAAATACACACAGAGGAAGGGGGTGTAATTGGAAACAGCTGCGTCTAATTAGACATGAGTGGGAGCTTAGACAACTGAAGTGAGTCACATCAATGCCCAAGAAACACAGGCTTCTTTCTCTGTTTACATTAAGTACAATATCAAAAAGAAGTGCACAGCAATACAGTAGATCTCGTTAACAGGTTCAAATCCCTCAAATGGAACAGCTAGTAAAAACACTATCTCTTCAGTGAGATGGTGATATTTTGGGATTTGATTGCTGGTGTTACTTTGAAATATTTGTATTTTATTGCCTGGTGTGGCCTTATGACCTTTATTGACAAACAGCAGGATGTACTGCCATGGACAAAAGTTTAACAATGACCGAGATGTTATTTTTCCCAAACTTTACTGCTTCAGGGTTTGTAGATGTAGCGAAAAGAAGTCCTAATGGACAGTTTTTAGCATCTCAAATACTTTTATTGAAAAATATATCCTGTTCATGTAAAGTGTAGGTGTATTCTCTAGACTTCTTCTGGGGCCACTATTAAATAATTGACCAAATCCTTACTGATGCTGACCCGTTCTTTCTATATTCCACTGAAATATATTGTTATATTTCAGTGTTTTGTATTTTATTCATTGAATTTTTCAGGACTGATCACAGAACAAAGTGTACTGGCCACAGACCAATTGTTTCAATGTCTTGATCGCTTTTGTCGTTCACTGCATCATAAATTATGTTGAGTTAAATGACCCAAAAGAGGACTGAATCCCCGTATGACAGCCTCACCTCTCAGACTGTATATTTTGAGAGAGCACTCAGCATATGCGAGGAGCTTTGAATTGGGAAAAAAAAATATAATGGATATTACCTGACTGAAGATTCCCTGCAAAAAGAAAAAAATTCTTCAGAATGTTATTATGTCTATTCTTTTTTTTCTGAGGTTGGCTTTAGATGTTTTTTTTTTCTTTACGGATATATGTGAGTCGTTTGATCACGTTTTCAATCAATCTTGCTGCAACCATATTTTATTGCTTTTCCTCTTCTATGTAATTGCGTTTTGATACGTATAGAATTTCTTCTGGGCTCAATGAAATATTTCCTCTTTTATAAGTATGCTGCTCTTTCTAACTTTTCCAGCATCCTCAAGGGCCCCAATATTCTCTGTTGTGGAGTGCATCAAGGGACAAAAAGCTCCCAGCTTCTACTGAAAGGAACAAAACTTATGACAATGATCCAGAACATAAACAGAGATCGTGAAGTTGAGAGGAGATCAATCATCCAGTCAAGCAGAAGAAACTAAAGCCTTAAACCTGAAGTGATTAATACTAAACCTGCCTGTTTCTTAAATGTAGAAAAATTTCATTTGGACTGGCAGGAGAAGACTGCACTTCAAAGTGTTTAAAACCAGCCATTTGAATCAGACAGCCAATCAGAACACCTTTGTTACATAATTCACTCTGTGCGTAGCGCAGGTGTGTGAAGTGTTTTTCTCTATGCTTAAGTACATATTACATAAATGTTCCTTCAGTAAGGCAGCATACATTAAGAAAACAACAAAGGTGTTGACTTCATTGCTCAGCGCTAATTATACGGCTACAGACGCTTCCTGCTGAACTCTTGTTACCATAAAAAGTCAGCTGCTTTGTTCTGAAATGCTCGTTAAGCTTACTGTCTCAGACTCTTTTGTTACTTCTCTGTCTGTTTCTACAGAAAAGACATTGGGAAGAGTTAACAATGAAAGCGTTAGAGTAGGTACTGATGTGACATTAAGAAATCACATTACAGGTGTCAGGGGTATTTTCAGCTCAGTCACTGCAGTCTTTAGTTATCAACGTTAACTATGAAACAGCTAAAATGGATAAAAATTCAAATTCCTGAAGGGTCTCATTTGCTGCCTGATTGTTGACTTTGTGTCTCATTTGCATTCAAGCAGCTGCATTCAGACAGAAACCAGAATGCCCTTGTTTTCTGGTCTAGAATAATCACCACAAAGCAGCAAGTATTAACATATGGAACAGCCATACGCGAAGTATTCACCCCTCATTTTGAACCTGCATCCATGTAACAAACCATAATGTGCAGTTTATCTTTTGCTGCTGTTCATTAATTTCCAAAAACATACAGATTTTTATAATAGGGTCAAATCTGACATTATTTCTCCCATCTATAAATCATCTGAATATTCTTTATTCCACCCCGTGTCCTTTTTTTGGTTCTGTGTAGAAAGACATTAACAAGTTGTGCTGGTTTGATTTGCCTTCCAAGAACTTACAGCTTAGAATGTTTCTCATCATAGCACTAATGCAGTGTATTCTGATCTGTCTAAGTTTACACCCTGAAGCAAGCAGAAGTCAAGAAAGATAATTATACAACGTTGTGGGAAACTGAGAAATTTTTGTACGTACAGTTTTTTTATACTTTTTTTTACCTATAAGAATGAGTCACCTGGCACACAAGACGTTTGTAACTACCATAGGTGTGAAAATATAACAGCCTGCATAATATCCACGCAAAAGGTTTTTCTTTATTTCTTTTTGCTTCCTCACAAAGTTTGACTGTGGAACATGAGGATCAGAACTACAGAGTAAGTAGGTTGTGATATGATCAACTGTCTCCATAATTTATGAGAACACTTCGTTATAGAAAAAAGCTGATGCACAGTGATTTAATGGTAAGAACGTAAGAAGGGATGAAATGGCAACATTTGGTTATGAAACGGGGATGCAGATTAGGGAATGTGTGAACGGATCCACATACCAATTGTTCACATCCAAACACAGTTTTGGGTTGGAAAGACTTTGAAAAACATTTTCCAAAGTGGACAGTGTGTGTGGCACAAAGAATAATTTTTTTAAAAACAATAAACTTTCAACCACTTGATGTCATTTGTTTTGAAAACTGCAACATCAGTGCAACTTTTGTGTTTTTAAATCTGTCTCCCTAAATACAACATCTCTAAAGTCTTAATTCAAACTCTGGCAATGAAAAGGTAAATGGTAGCAATAGAAACGTTTCCTGCTGTGGTTTTCCTATTCTTCTACCCTGGTATTTGCTTTACATATGGTGGTGTGTGTGAGTGTGAGTTTTTTTATTATTTCTGATGTCATTATCCTTGACCTTGTCGCCTCCTACTGGTACAAAGTTGGGTACTATAATGTTTTTGACCTGAATCATAAAAACCATACAGTTGCATTGCTTTGCAGTTGCAGGAAATAAAGACGGTAGTTTAAAAGAAGTAGATTAGGTACAATAACTGGAATCAGTTATTGTACATTTAAAGCCTTTTCCTACTCCAAAGCATCCTTCTCAGTTCAGGGTTACTAACAGCAGTACAACTTGCTAAGGAGACTTGAGTTTCTGAGTCAGATTTGTTTGCTCGTCTGACAGTTGCTTACAAATTTGTGGATGAAAGAACGTGGTATCCCAACAGGGATTCAGAAAATCAAACATGCTTCTGATGGAATGCTCACAAAAAATATGTGAATTTATTTCTGAACACAGCTTAAGGTGAAGGCTGCACAGGATACATTATGAAGATGCATTCCTTTGATTAGTGGTATGTATGTTGTTAAAGTGAATCAACACATATTCCTGGAAGTCAGCGCTTGTTTGCATGATGGGGCAATCAAAGGAATCTGAACTGATTTAATGAGCCATTCACAGTTTCACTTTACGTAGACCTACATGGCCTAATCTTCGAGACAATAAATATGTTCCAGGCAGGATTAACAAATATGGTCCTGCAGATCAAGTAGCTCCCGATCTGTACTGCGTCTGGGCTGACAGAAAAAGACTGGGCCTCAAGATGCTGCTCACTATCAACAACAAGAAATGGACAGATACAAACGCTATACACATACAGTAATTATAAAGAGCTGTTAACATTAAAAACTTAGCCTGTAGCAATGTGGAGTATAAAGCTAACTTTCTAATAAAATATCAGTAAAAACAAGGAACTTCAAAAGTCAGACATAAAAGATTTAGAATAAGGAATTGTTTTTATGAAATGCTTGCGATAACGCCAACTTAAAGGCATCATGTTGTTCTTCTTACCTGATGAGATACTCAGCATTATTTTTATGTCATAGTGAGGAGGAGACATATCTCTGGTTGATGTCAGTAATATGAGTCTATCCTCACTAACATGAGTATAACTGGCTGTCCATCTTGTATCTGTGTTAGTACTGTAGCACCTTGAAATGTTTTGTTGCCTCATTTCCCTGGCTCACATCAGAATCATCAACTTATTTCTACCTCTGTGTTTTTCAGGACTGGGTGGAGCTTGTGGCTACCTGGTGGGAGCGATGGACTGGGGCCACTCTGTTCTCGGTCGTCTTTTGGGGTCCGAGTACCAAGTCATCTACTTCTTCTCGGCACTCACCTGGGGCTTCTTCCTCACCGTGCACCTGTTTAGCATTCCAGAACAATCTCTGTGCAAGGACCCCTCAGTGTCTGACTGCTCCTCTCCCAGTGCCCTCCGCTTACTGGGCTCCCACAGCAATGGTTACGGAGCACTCAGTAAGGAGCCGAGCTCTACCGCGGCCCCCACATCTGTTTCAGACGTCAGGCCAAGATCCTATTCAGCTTTGGGCGAAAGGCCGCGATCCTTCTCTGCTCTGGGAGAAGCTAACGCAGTGACATCCAGTTCCAAGCAGCCAAACAAGGTGCATGATCTGTGGGTTCCAGCTAAATCCATCATTATGAGTCTGCTTTTAAAGCAGTTTGAATATACATTGGAGTTTGGATTTTGTTGTTGTTGTTGGCATAGCCAGATATCTTTGATATTCTAAGAAAACTGCTGAATCATCTTAAATAAGGGATTTATGCATTAAGGACACGACGAATGAGTACTATTTTTTTATTCTCACAATGTTTGTTCTTTTCTGCTTTTTAGTTTAATACCAGCACGCACTCAAATCCAATGAGCTTCAGAAGTTTGGGCACAATTCGCAAGCTGTGATTGAAAACTAAGAGAGCACACGAGCACTTTCAACTTTGTGTTCTTGAAAGCGTGTTTACATCATTTAAAGCTGATTTCATATCTACTTATTATTAATTTATATTTTCAAAAGATGAAGGGCAGATGAACGTTATAAAACTACCATTTTCCAAATCTCTTATTCACTGTCTCTATCTGAAACCCGCAGTATTATGATGAAACATTTTTATGTGACACACAGAATGAGTCAGTCATTTATTCACATCAAAACTGTCTGTTATTTTTGCAGAATCACCTTCTGCTTGGTGGTATGTTAGGTCAGCATGAATATCTTGACTGGATCATTATCTTGAATTGAGAAAAAGAAGACCACTCCCAAATTTACATTACATTTTAAGAAGAAATCTACAATATCCATCTTTCCTGTCAGTGGTTTTAATATTATTGATATTCAACTTGTTTTTACAACTGTATTTGATGCGAACCAGCACCCTCCTCTCTGACCTTTCCGACCCAACATGTGACACCCTCTATCCTTTGTATATCGTAACTTGACCTTGATTCCACCAAAAAGTCTTTTCCTCTCTGAATGCTTTCTTAGTTGTTGAATCTTTGAAATCTTACCAAAACGACCATTAGTCAAATGTGACTGCAAGCCTTCAAAGAGGTTAGAATCGATCTTGGATCTTTGCTTCCACAGGAGCAGAAGAAGATGACATTCAGGTCCCTGATGAAAGCTATAATCCACATGCCAAACCACTACCGTTTCCTCTGCATCAGCCACCTGCTGGGATGGGCGGCTTTTCTCTGCAACATGCTCTTCTTTACTGATTTCATGGGACAGGTAATGATTAGTTTGTTCTTTCCTTCCTGAAATTTGATAAATAATAGCAATTTTGGAGAAGTAAAATCTAAGCTCTTTTAATATGTATTTTTTTTTATATATATATATAAAAATAATGGTTGCAAAGGGGAAGAAATTGTGGTGAAATGACAATTGTTGCAGCCATGCACAATCCAGACTCGTTTTCTACAAACAAATTATAAAATCTATAATTATTTTTCAATCATAAGGCATTTTACATTCAGTGCTTCTGACTAAAACGGAAGCATCCCTTTTAGTCAGAAGGAACCACTTTCTTTACTTGATAAATCAAAAATTATTCATGCACTCGGGAGACTCAGTTTGTAATTATCTTTATACAACCAAAATCTCTTGTGTGACAATAAAACAACTTAAAAAGTGTAGATTTTGATGGTTCATCTAGCTCCAGACCAAAGAGATCAATGTGGATAGCAGCATACAGTTTCACCACATCTAGAAGGATGTGGAGAGAATATGTAAGACACTGAGTCATCATCCTCATCATCTGGATTCACAGCACATCCCAATCTTTGGCTTCATAACCGTCTGCTAGAGCATCTTCCATTTCAGGAGTCCATCTACTAATGAATGATGTTGTGTCCGACCGAATGTGCAATTACTGTAATTGATTCTTACCCTCAGATACCTTTCGGTCTGTTGCTTGCTGGAAATCCTTTACATATGTTCTGTTCTCAGTCTGAGTTTCACAGAGGAAGACAACAGGTGGCAGGTTATCAGCTATTTCCACTTCCTGTGCAAATAACCACTTACAAACATGAGCAGTTTAAATGTTCATCAAGCCTCATAGCCCGCTGTTACGGTTTTTAATTTGGAGTTCCTCCAAGCCTACTTCAGTCTTTACTGCTTTAAGGCAAGCAAGTTAGCTCCTCGGAGAGAAGAAATACCTTCTAAGTAATTAACCTTCAGATAGAACCTCACTTCAGAAAACTCAAACTCTTCCTTTAACACGAAGGGCACCACTCTGGCTGCTGACCAATGGGTTGATCTAGAACCCTGCAAAACAACCAAAGTAAGACATTTCTCTCTGTAATAAGCTTTTATTCCTTTTGCTAGGTTACCTCGTGACAAATCCCGCGCCCAGAGAATCAGCTTGGTAAAAACATTTCATGGAGATCTTTTATAGTCTAATTAAGATGTTAATGAAATTCTGCATCAGTCTATCACAGTGAAGAATGAGGCCAGGGACCTTCATCGTGTATTCATATGCGATGAGGTGGGAGTGAGAACATAAATAGAACCGGCAAATGAAAACGTAAAAAAACATGATGGAGAAAATGCGAAACCCCTTTGGCATGAAAGAAGGACGTGGTGAAATGTACATACATATGGCAACGTAATTAGCAAACAGTCTCTAGATTAGATTGATTGTTGGGTGATTGAGCCAATGATATCAGCCCACATCTGTCTCATTTTTCTCCTGGTACGTTTCCAAACCTCTCCCTGCAACAGCTGAGATTACCAGAGACTCCACAGTGACAGACGATTATATTCAGACTGACAGCTTCACTCCCAAACTAGTCTGCTCACTGCATTTTCAGTATTCTTCCAGTGTGAACACAAGCTGAACAGTGTGTGTGATTTATCACACAAAATGACAAATAAAACTCCAAATAACGGTTATGTAATCAGAAAAACAGCAAATTACATGTTTGACCACAACTCATCTTACTGGCCTTGTGGCTGTTTTGTAAGCTATTTGTCCTGCTGTTAATAATTTACCACCCAATGTCTTTGGATTTCTAGTCATTTATAAATGTACTGATGTGTGGGTAACTCATTCTGATAAACTTCCAACACTAAAAGAAAGAAATTTCAAAGCTATACTGTCGTGTTGTTATCAGTAATACCAAAACATACATTAGAATATTTAATCTTTGACCACTCAGTGTTGTGCTCCACAGTGATTGTTTCACTGATTTACTTGCACAGCTTGCATATGAATATTAGGGTAACCGGTGATGCATTGTTCAAGGATAATGACATCTGATTGGTGGATTTATTTAATTATACAAATGGTATTGAAATTAAATTCTAACCTTTTTTTATTATTTAGACTTCCCCTTACGGCTTTCTCTTAATATGCTGATGGCCCTCACACTTTGCCACTGTGCAATCATCATGTTAATTAAAATAAGCTGCAAATAATCAGCGTTATATGAAAACAAGGTGGCAAAGTGAGAGCAACAAATTTATGAGGAGGAAAAGAACACGGCGTTGAAACATTTTGATCTGTTTCAGATCATTAATATGTATTTCCGTGAGGAGGCAGATGGTGGAAAAAGGATTGTTTTGCATTTTCTGACAAACATAAAAACAGCAAAAATATTTCATCAATATCATTTTCATAATATTTTCACATCAACAAAAGATGTAAAAAAAAAAAAAAAAAAAAAGTTATGCTCTGCTGTTGTTAAAATGTTTTATTAATAAATTAAAATAATAACAACAAAAAAATTATCTTTTATAATACACCAGGAGAGCTTGCGTTATTAAAACATCAGTTTCCGTGTCTAATCCCTTGAAAAAGTGGATCTTTTCTTTAATTATGACATTTCCAAATATAATTCTAATATTTCTAATTCAATCATTTTTAGCCTCCATGTTCCCTTCTGAACATCTTTCTCTCTATTGTTCACTCAATCTCATAAAATACGGTTTCCTTCTAGAAAGCTTCTCAGGTTTTGGAGATTCTCTAAGTTCATTTTTAAACCCATCATTGACACCGAAAATAGCTCATTGATTCTTTTCTCCCCAGTCACAACTTTCACACAGAAGAGTGTTGTTCAGTGTTCAGAACAAGGTTTTGTATCTGAATTTCTGGCCATCTGGTGTCAGTCCAAGTCAATCAAGCTGAAAATTCAACCAATTCCCGCCATCAGTTAACATCATATATTGTAGATTGTTAGCTTTTATTACAGAAGTTTGGTATTTTAAATAAAGCTGTGTATTGTTAACATTCCTTGCCTGAAAAGACTTTTTAACACTCTCATTCCTGATCACACTCCTCTGCTCTCCCTTTTTTGCAGATTGTTTACAAAGGAAATCCTTATGCGGAACACAACTCTACAGCGTACGCCACATATGAGAGAGGTGTAGAAGTTGGCTGCTGGGGATTGTGTATTAATGCCGTGTCTTCTGCTCTCTACTCGTGTAAGTGGATGTGCTAGGTGTCTCTGTGGCAAAGTTTGTTTCTCATTCGCCACTATCATTATAGAAATCACTATCTATTAACGTCCAGACGCATTGGGGGTCAGACGAGGTCGCGCTGAATCAGATAGCAGTGGGCTACCACAGTTTCCAGGTAGCTGCTTCTCATTAGCAGGCTCTGCACCAATCACCTCTGAGGCAAGCTGGGCCACGTGTACTTAAAACAAAAAGTAGATTTGAGGAAGGAAAGACCCTTGTGTAAAATAACAACTCTGAAAGCAGAGGGAGATAATGTCCTTGATCTAAAGGCAAATTACCATATAATGTAGCTATAAAAAGTATGTTGCTTTGCAGCATTCCTACAGCAAATAGAGTGAGGTGCCTGCATAAATGCCATTATGTGGACTATAAAAGTCAAAGTAGTAATAACATAATCCATTAATTCCCTGGAAACAACACACCTCATGTGCCTTTGCTGTTTTCTAATTACTTGTAGCTATTTGTGACACATTTGGTTGTGTGCTTTTTTTGTTTGTTTTTTTTTTTCAGATGTGCAGCGCTTCCTGCTTCCATACATTGGCCTCAAAGGATTATACTTCATGGGCTACTTTGTGTTCGGCATGGGAACCAGCCTAATTGGCCTCTTTCCGGATGTCATTGCCACGCTCATCCTCTGCAGCGTGTTTGGCGTCATGTCCAGCACGCTCTACACAATCCCATTCAACTTAATTGCAGAGTATCAGCATGAGGAGGAGGTATGTGGCTGTCTTACAGACCTGAAATGCTTTTAATTAGAAGACAAAATATTTTATGCTCAAATCTGAGATTTTGTTATAATTCAGAAAGTCTGCAGTAAGTCTGTCTGTGTTTATCCCCTTTTAGTTTCCACCAATCGTGAGCTTGTCAGTTCTTTTTATAAGTGCCATTAGAAATGGACAGTCTTTAAAAAAAAAAAGACTCACGACAATCATGTTGTTAATTTTCAAACCCAATCAACAACTGGGTTTGAAAATGAGTCTGTGCTTTGAAAACCTTCGTACGAAACTCTGGTTGCTTTGTTTTCATCATGCAGCATGGTTTACTGTGCTGTCCTTGATGAAATACACTTGAATTAAGTTGAGTTGAGTTAAATTGAATTGCTCAATACATTTAGCAAATACAGAAATTAGTAGTCTTATTTTTGTACAGTACAATGTGTTTAGAGACATAAAAAAGTCAACCTCAGATCAGTTACTATATTCTTGTGAACCAATCTCGCTACACTAGTCCACACAAATCTAAAATTACTTTTAAAACAAGCCATTTATCAGGAACATTTATGAATATTTATAGATGAAGGCTGGAGTGCATTTGAATTTCAACTGGATCATGTTTTATAGATTTATGAGGTTGTTGTATTACACAAATAAGCACATAATTATGAAGAATATACAGACTAAGCAATGTTAGTTTTAGTAAAAAAAAAAACAAAAAAAAAACAACAACATCTAAATAGTTAATGCAGCAAAGAAAAAAAGATATGTTTTCCATTTTGTTAAAAATCACTTTGAATGAAAACTATTGCTCACACAGAGTCATAGTTTTATTAATGTGGGGGTTTGTTTTTGATTTAGTGTTTTTGCAAATCATTAGATATTTGCATTTGGTGTGTTTTTTTTTAATTTATTTTGTTTTGAGTTGTGTGCTTGCATAAGAATGTGAATAATTATAGCAATAAGGAAAAAACAAAATTGATTTAATAGTATTAGTATCATGAGAATTCCTGCATGATAATTTTTTATTGCTATTTTTTTTTTTTTAATTGAAGCCTTATTTAGGATATTAGAAAAGGTCTCTCTATGCCTCCATCAGTCCTGTTTTTGCCAAGTCCATGAGTATAGATGTAAATAATTAATACCAGTTCACAGATATGTGAAAGTGGCTCAAAGGCTTTGGCATTAGGATTACATTTTAATATTTAAATCATGTGGCCCAGTTGGTTTTCTTAATGTGCTCCAATGATAATTGCACAAAGCTGAAGCCAGCTCTTCACTTCCACGAATTGAAAGGGAAGAGCTGCATCACTGGAAGTTAAGATCAAATAATTTTGCTTATTTGAGCAAGGTATTGAAATCTAAAAGCAAGTGGTTGAGTTGAGAAGGAGTTAAAAATATGGGGCTACTTGAGGTGTTGCCCTTATCATGTCCAGGGCTAAAGTTGCTCACTGGTCAATCTTTTTTGTCACACACATTTCTTGTTTCAGACAAAGTCAGATAATGCTATTTTGCCAGGACTTTTTCTTCCCACTAATCGTCAGTATTTCTACCTGCTGTTCTTCCAGGAACAACCAAAGCTACAAGGCGGCAATAAAAGCCCTCGAGGCACCGGCATGGACTGCGCGGCACTTACCTGTATGGTCCAGCTGGCTCAGATCATTGTGGGAGCGGGGCTCGGAGGTCTGGTCATCGCAGCTGGAAGTGTAATTGTGGTTGTCCTGTCAGCCTCCGCTATGTCTTTGATAGGCTGCATTTTCATTGCTCTCTTTATCAGATATGTGGAATAATACTGCCATAAAATACATTTAGTGATGCTGTGTTAATAAATAAATAAATC
>CAEGAD010058266.1:0-12908 GCA_903067055.1 Poeciliopsis paucimaculata
TTGAGCCCCTCCGACTCGGTCTGGGTGGTGCGCCCTGACCATTGTGTGTGTCTGGATCTGACAGTCCCACAGGCTCTGATATATAGATCTATATATATATATATATATATATATATAAAATTTACATGTATATATATATATATAAAAATATATATATATAAATTATATGTATCCATGAATATATATTCTCTATGTTCAAGGAGGAACATAGAGAACCTCTGGTAGGTTCCCAGGAGACGCTCTGAGATTCTTCATTACAAAAGGTCCGAAGAATAAAACAAATGTCCCAACCCTCTGACCATACCCTCACCAAAATATGGACAGCAGTCAAAATCAATCAATCAATATGATAAAAACAACTCAGGAAGTTCGTCTTCCTGTATTTACTCTAGGGATTCCAGTACAGAACAGGCTAATCTGTATCATCAACCCCGGATGCATTGCACAAGTGAAGAAATAGCGACCTCCATGGGTGAAAAATATATCAAAAGATATAAAATTCTTGAAGTAAGTTCGAGTTTTTCTTATCACAAACAGCAAGTTTTCAGTTCATAGAAAAATGACAGTTTTTCTCCATTTTGCCTCCCTCACGCTGTTGGTTTGTGATGCCAAGTTGTAGAACCCCATCTCTAGCCTCAAATGTTTCTAATTTACAAGGAGTTGTATCTTTGCTGGGCTGTTTTTATGCTTTGCTTAACTAATTTGAAATTGTGTGTCTTTTATTTTTCCTTCAATGCTAACTCCTGCCCCAAAGAGCCTTTAATTTTGCTGTCAATCTGGGGTAAAAGAAAAACAAAAAGATATCCAGTTTTCAGATATCTTAAGAAGCTGTTTGTTAGATATGTAATGAAAGGTGTTTTATGATGATGAGGACTGATTGCAGCAAGACCCGGGATATGGTGAAGAAAATTAGTTTTAATGTATGTCCAAGTTGTACACAGTGCCAGGGAACAACGAGACACGGACACAAACTCAGGTCGGCTTGACAAAGAACACAATGACAGGGACACGACAACTATGATAAGGATCCAGTGGGGAACTAAGGAGAGAGGTAAGGCCAAATACACAGGGGAAACAATCGGGAAACAAAAGACTGGTGGGACCAATTAGGGACTTGACAAGACAACACAGGGATTAAATTAACTAATAATACACAGAATAACCACATCCTTACAATATGTTTCAAAGGTGAAAACATATCTGGGAGACAAATACATGGTGATAATCCATGACCAAACAAATTAGAACATTAAATTAGAACAATATGTAATGTGTTTTAGGACAAAACAAAATAAAACAGTGAATGAACTTCATACATGAAGTGTGAATTGTCTGATTTATGTATTTATTTTACACAAGTTTAGATTATAATATCTTTGTCCTTAAGCGTAGAAAAGCAATGTCTTGCATTATGAAAATATAATACCAGATATCCTGCAGCTTTGTTTTTATATTTCTAACAAATTCTATCAAAAGTCAAAACTAAACATGACCTAAAATATTGTCTCTGCAACCTCACATAGCAGACGAGTCTCTGTTCCAAAGAGAAAGTATGGTGAAAACTTTGTTGTATATTGCTTTTTGGTTCAGAGTCCAAACCTCAAGGCATCCAAGTAGGTCTCCAAAGTGTCTGGCCCTTGCTGACAAGTTTGCACAGAGCTCTGAAAAGCAATATATTATCACTTGCTTGTTAAATTGACTCAAAGCAGCTGCCAGCAACTATGACAATGTGTACAACTTTACCAATGCAGTGCTGGGAAAGAAAATGATAACCAATTCAGTAATTAATGTCACAAAAAGTGGTGGGGAGACAATGTGATTCCACTTTAACTCCAGGGGAACAAAAATCATATCAGGGTAAGATGAACAATTTTAAACTTCACAGGAAATAATGGCATCAAGACCTGGTGGAGAGGAATGTAAAGGAAGTCAATCTATGTTTTTGTACATGACAGATAATGTATATTATCTGCACACAGGTTGTATTTTAACACATTGTTAAAGAGGACAAAGTTTGTACTGGCATAATATTCAGACACAATGTAAAAAAGTCTTCACTAAGGTAAAAAAAACAAAAAAACAAAAAAAACCAAGCAAAAATAACATCACATTTTACAACAATTTAAGTTAAATTTTGAAGTTGTAATTACCTTTGAGTTGTCCCACTGAGGATTTTTCCTCACCTGTTGGTCTGTGGATGATAGCACAAAGGCTGCGCTCAATGTCCAGCATTTCGCAAAGCTCCTTATTCAACTGTTGGTCAGAAATGAACAAATGCTTCAACAGGTAAACATCAACAACAAATAACTGTGATCACTAAATTACTAACTAAACTTTTTTTTATATTGCACTACACTCTAGTCCATAACACTGAAATGTATTAATCAACACACCTCATGGAGAAATTCTTTCCCCCAGACTGCTGGGGATTCTCTTAGGGGCCCTGAAGGGATGACAATGTGTTGTGTAACATCTGCTGCTGTTTTGGACGGCAGAGGGCTTCAGACCATTTTGTAAAGTATTCAACCATGACTGCAATGTACTGGTTGCCATCCTCTGTCTTAACTACCTTTCCAATAAAGTCCATCCCAACAAGGTCAAATGGTTGCCTCACCTGAAAAAGGAAAAGAAAACAGAGAATAGACGTTTTCACCAGCAATAATAAAATATCCTTCATGTGGTGTTTTGAAATGTTTGTCACTTACTTCATTTGCAACTTTCATCTGCTTAATAGTCTGTACACTTTGTTAGCATTGCACACTTTGACTGACCTAAAGAGCCACAATTTGTCTGAATAAAAGGTCAACCATCATAAAGCTGTTATAAGTTGAAACTGTCATTATGTGTTATGATGGACAGCAGACTTGAGACGATCAATGAAGTAAAGGCTAAATAATAAAGAAAGAAGAAGAAAAACTTACAGGTAGCCAAGGCAGAACAAAACCATGAATACTGATAAACAAACCAGCCAGGAGAACATGGGGTAGATGAATGTAGTGAGGAGAGACTGAGGATGAGGTGCTTAAATAGTGGCAAGTTTGAATGTTGAACAAAAGAAATAAGACTGATCTAATCAAAGGAAAGAATAAGACAGATTAAGTAAATCAAAAATCCAAATCAACTAAACAACCCTGGGATTCTAATAGTAATAATAATAATAATACATAAATGAATGCAGATATAAAACATGTATTAGTATGCAAAGAACTTGAACTGTGAAAACATTCCATTTGGACATAAATGAAATAAGTGCAATTATATGTAACAGGATTTTCACTTGCTTTTGGGGTTTTAAGTTTTCATAATTTGTGTTTTTCGCTAATTATTTTTGTTTTGATTAAATCAAGATTGCTTCTGTTTCTTTTTAGTTAGATTATGTTTATTTCCTGTGTTTAGTTATGTTTGGATTTATTGCTCCTATTTCTGTTAATCCTCCTTGCTCCGATGTGCCATCTCTCTCTCTCTGAGCTTGCTCTCTGCTCTTCCCTCACACCTGCTAGTGCTTTCTAAGTAGCACTAGTTCACCGTTTCAGCATTCAACCCAAAGTATTTAAAAAACTCTCCTTGATTCACATCTCTCAGGACCCTCAAGTTATTCTCCATGTTCCCAGTTCCTGTTCGCTCCTTGTTCTCGCTGCTCTGCCACTAGTCTTCCTCAGAATTTTCAGTCTACATTCGCCCAGTTTTCCTTTCCATGTTATCTGGCCAACATGCTCAGTACTCATGTATACACTAATCGCAATTAAATGGTGGTGGTTGGGCTGCTTTCTAATTATTGGTCAGCAGAAATCATCTAACACATCAGCAACATTTAGCATATATCTATCTATCTAACTATGGATACGTTTTCAAAAGTTTTGAGAACAAAAGGCATAAAATCCTGTCTTCAAACTGAAAATGTCTGTTCTTTGATTATGGCAGAAAAATTTCTTCATAAAATAACTGTTATTTGCATGCCCAAGTGCGGTACTGAGATTTTCTGACTACATTTTATAAAAATGTCCCACACAGACATTCAGACAACTTTAACACAACATTCAGAGATAAACTTTTTCTTAGAAGAGAAAAATAACCACCATAAGTGTTTCAAATATATTAACACTGATTAAATAAAAATAAAATTAGAGCAAAATACAAAAGTGAATGTTTGCAGTGAATGTTCAATGTTTGGTGAACATCAGGTTGGAACATTTGACTTTGATGTTTGGTGAACATAATCTGAACATGTGCTTGCTAGCTTTTGATAGTACACATCTGTAACAACATCTTTTTTTATGCATCTTTAACAGGCAAATATAACCAATGAGCTATATTAGTACCTATATGTCTGATGATGCTGTAACATATGCAGTTATATTGAAAAGTTCACTTACTAAATCAACTGAGGGTGGATTTAGAGGATGTATTTATTAGCTTTCAGCACAGAAGTAAGATACTTACAAGATACCATGGTTCACTTATTATAAAAAGCATAAGTATAAGCCAGGTTAATAGATGTCATGGAAACTGTTTGTGAACTGTGACACATTGGAAGTGTCACTGGCCTGGAAATAAACTTGTCATTTCATTGGGAGATCCTGCCATTTCCAAATGAGTTTTGAGCTGTGCTGCTTCATATTTTAGAATGTTTCAGTCATGTTCAAAGAGTTCTTCACTTGAAATATTCTCTAAAAATGTAGATGGCATTCATGTGAAAATTAAAAATTTCCTTTAAAAGGCACAACTATTTATAAAACTTTCAGACACTTTCTCTTTGGCGCTTCAGACACAGTCTCCATTTCACTGATGGATCGGCTGTCATATTGTGACAGCACAGAACTTTTTTTCACTTTTAGACATCTCTGTGCTCCTCTCAACCTCAAATGGTAGTTTTTCTTCCTTATCTCAGCCCTGGTGCTTGAACTGTTCTCACATACAGTAAACAGCCTCCCAATCCAACAAATGATTCTGTTTGTAATTTTGTCTTATAGCGCTGGTGTAGGAAAAATGGTATCAGTGTATCTGGAATTATCTCACGTCCACTGAAAAACTGTGTTTGCGTTTCACTCTACCTATAATGAAATTGTTCAATATTGTTTTTAAAGTAAGAATGAAGAGTATCAAAAATACAATTCATTTAGGTTGAGGTTAATTTAAGTCACAGACTGCAATTAATGTTGCAGCAAGTATATATATAAAAAGTCAAAGAAACTAAGAGATAAAGTTTAATACGTGGGTAGCAATACAGTGTGTCAAAACGACATGAAAAATATGGCCCTATGTGATAGGAAGAGCACCAGCAGAGAATATCATTATCAAGCGACGGTTACTACGAACATGAGTAATTGAATAAATTAAAATAGATAGGATTAACAGATACATGAAAAGAAAAAAAACACTTGTTACTACTTTAAATAACACCAAACTTGACTGGATTGTCTCGTAGCTACGAACAAATTGGAAAGCATGTATTTGATGTAGTTGAATATGTTTGTACAACTGGACTGATTGACAAATATATTTTTATAAATAAATTGGATGTTGTTCTGTTCCTAGCCACTGTATATAACTTTTATTATTTATTTTAAATATGTTTTTTACAAAGTTTCTAAAATTGGCAAAATGTTGTGACAGTATCGGATAAGGCAGATAATCTCTGAGAAAAATGGGCTTCTTTGCTTTTTCCCAGTGTTCCCAGGACTAATTGCAGAAATACACCATCGAGTAAAAGACAACCAGTCAGAACCAGAAGGAGGGTCTTAGCACTGCCAATCATTCTTGTGTACACGCTACTTACAGCCTCCACCATTCTTTTTGCACTACAGTGTCTTCCCAATAATAGAGCGTGTCATGAATGCTCAGGCATTAAATGTAACATTTACGGCTACATTTAATTTCCCTTTGTTATCAATGAAGTACTTTTTTTAAATTTTTTTTTTATACACATTTTACATGTTTTAACAAATATGTAAAAAACATATTTTTCACAAGACCTACATGCTATACCTTTGAGACATTTGTTGTGAAATCGGTACTTTTATGGGTCACTGGCAGTTGGAGAAAACATAACATAACTGTGAGTGAAGCAGCATTATTATTCTGGGAGGAAAAAAAGAAATGAAAGGGAGAAAAACTTAGGATTTACCATTAAGGACTGCTTTGCTTTGGAGTCCAGAATGAAGCTCTTTGGTCATCCACAGATCCAAAGAGGATTTCCTTGCTGATGGGGAAATCTCAGACCAGCTGTTGTTTCTGGCTGAGAAGATTCCGCTGTGGCTGAAAGATTCCTAGCTTTGGTCCTCTGGTCTTCCTCACTTTAACTTCCTCACTTTAGATTCAGATCTCAGCAATAGCCAAGCCTTTTTGAGAATTTCTTAATGGATTTGTGGTATCTTTCTGGTCTGCTTTTCAAAAGATTTCCAAGTTCCTACATTAAAACATTCAATAGCAATGTCTCATATACAAATTACACTGTTCTGTTTTGGATTTCATTTGTCTCGGTCTTCCTAAAATAGCTCTAGGACCTATTTCAGAATGACAAATGCTTGAGAGACTAATGGTTAATACCAGGATCAGACAACTAAACAATGCAGCCGGTGTTGTGCTCAAACAGGGAATATGACAACAGAAGCTCCAAATGCTATTTCCCATGCAGGGAAAAGACCAGCATAAGAACAAACAACCCTTTGTGTGCTCTATTTGCAGCCCACAGACGTAGCACGGTTTGTTTTTCTCTCATACTAAACAGCCAGTATCACACACACTGCCACAGCTGCCATTGTTTGCCTGAAGCCTCTGGGCCTTTGTACATCATTCCAAGTGCTATCCATCAGATTTAACTTAAGAGTGACAATAATTATATGGTTGATCATGGATCTAGGCCAAGTCATAAAGTTTGTGATTCATAACTTTATCTGCAGTCACTTTCCTGCATAAAGCAGTCAGCGAGACCAACAGCAAACAAATACATAATCTCCTTTAAAAAGGTATTAGCCAAAGCAAACTCAAAACAAATACTACCTTTAGCTCTTCTTTACCGGGATAGAACATTTGAACGGTAACCTGCTTGTTGTGGTCTTCACCTTACATTTCAACTTCACTTCAGACCTCAGCAGGTAAGCAGGCTTTTTGGATGGCTGCTCTATCCTCCTCAGGCCTGGCATCCATATAGGGGGACATAACATTTTGCTAGTCCACAATGCAAAGTGTTGCTCTACATGGGGCCTGGTGTCCACATTTGAGGTCGCTATACTGCCACATAGAAGCTGTGGTAGTGTATGATACAGCCAGAAGTTCAGCTTCTGATCAAAATTTTGCTCTGGTAAAAAATTTAATCAAATTTCATGGGAGATTTTAGTTCATATATTTATAAAAGTATTCAGTGTTTGTCGTTCTGGTAAAACTTTACAAAAGTTAGCAACTGTAGAGTTTAATCATACCACTAAACATGATCTACACATCTGTGGACAGAAAGACTTGGTTTCATTTGTTTTGTTGAAGATATCCACTTCAACAAATTGTTGCAGCATTTCATTTTGTATTTCTTTCCCTTTTAACAATTTGATGTCTTTTCAGATGGATTACACTGAATCCATGCCACATCAAATGTTGAAACAACAACAGAGTCTCATTTATTCATCATAGAAGCCTGGTATTTTCACATAGGTAGGGCAACTTTTTATACTCAATTAAAATTGCCTACCACACTTTTTTTTTTCTGTTTGCTTATGATGTTTTTATATTTCTTATTTCCAGAAGACAAATTTCAGTTTGTGTGTTTAATTGTTCTGAAGTGCACTATTATTTCATACTTGTAAACACAAACAGGACAAAATCTGATATGTTTATTTTAGTCCAATATCAGACCTGCACAAAATGATGGAATACGGTCTCTTCATTAGTATTTGATCACATTTCTAAAATATGATTGTGCAGACTTTTATTCTTTTTTTTTTAATCTCAGTTTACTCATTAGGTTTTCAAACAGAGATAAAATGTCAGAGTAGAAACATTGATTGAAAAATATTTCACTGACATAAAGGTTGGAGGTTAGGTAAAAATGGTGTTTGGTCTTCCCAAGTATAGTTATACACATGAGCATTCAGCTGTCCTCGTCTGTGTGTGTTTTCAGTGCATGTGTGCTCCTAACCTAGTGGACATTGTCTTCTCGGTAAATCTGGTTCTTCTAGCAGGCCTGTGTGTGAGCAGCAGCTTATCAGCGCCGGCCAGAGTTGCCCTCACTCGCAATCACCTCCATCGCCTGAGAGGAAAATAAATTGCGCCCATGCAGTTAATAAGAATAAAAAAATGCATTGTGACAAAGTCACACAACCATTACAAATTCCACACAAAAAAGGGACTGGTGGATGGAGTGTGTGTTGTGTGTGCTTTCATGGGAACTTGTTGATGTGCTGAGCCGTCACTGGGTATCAAGCAATAGTTTAAAATGCTTCTCATGATGAACAGCTGACGTGCTTCTTACCCTCTGCCATAAAGCCAAACAAGAAATTTTTCTGTTTGCATTACAATGCGGCATCATGGTTTGTATATTGAATTTCTGACAATTCTGTCTGTGGAAGGTAATAACATAGTAAATGATCTTTTGCTTCAGTCTGCTCCCGGAAGGGAAAATTGATCTGTTGTACTCTAAAATTGTAGGGAAACATCATATTCATAAGCACTCAAACACAGCTATCCATGTTATAACAAATACAACAGGGCAGGATATCTATGATATGGTAAATTAGCGTCTGCTAACACTGTTGATAATGTATTTTGTGTGAAAGAGAAGTTCAATTAAGGAGGCTGATTTTATTAAAAGGAAATGCTGATTTCCAATATCTACGGCATCATTTGTTTAGAAGATACTTTAGGTACAACTTTACAAAAACTAACTTGCTACATCACGACTAAATACATCCCCCTTACAGATTTCCGCAATGTTTGCGTCATGAGGTGCGGGTGTGAAGGTGGTGAGGCAGGACTCTGTAGACCCAAACAGAAGTAAATGAAGATAATTTCAATGATGAAATAGTCCAAAATAGTCTAAAACACAGGCAGCACTGCTGAGCAGAAACCAGGGCTGAACGCAGGTAGCAACTGAGTATGCAAATGGACGGCATAGACACATACAGACAACAAAATAAGACGAGAACCCGACAAGGAACAAAGGACACAGGTGGGGTTAAATACACTGAGGGTAATCGTGGAAACAAGACACACCTGGAAATAATCAAAGGGAGACAGGACAACAAGGAGACTCAGAAAATAAACACAGAAAAACACAGATCCTGACAGTTTGTAATTCTTAAGGATGATTGCATTTATTATGGAAAAGTGCAATCTCCCCTGATGTGCACAAGTAAAGTAAAAAACCTCAAAAAGTGACATACTAATCCTAGACTTAAAGCAAAACAAGAACAGGTGGTGTTCTTGCTCCTGTTCTTGCTGAGTTGGATCCTAATAGTGATGGATGCAGATTGTTTCTTACTGTTACTCACAGCAACTAATAATAGTGCTCGTTACTAAATAACAGATGTGGACGTATTTCCATGAGGATAGGTTCTAATGCTGATTCTATGTGTCAGTGAAAAAGATTAAATAAACAACAATTTGGAAGCAGATCTTTCTGACCTCTTGTTTAATAGTCTTCTTCCAACAAGAAGACTATTACAAATAGGCTTTGGCTATTCCAGTTTGTCATCTATTTATTTATTTACTCTTCGATCAAATTTTAATCATTTAATTGCTTGTTTTATATTTCAACATCTACGAAGTTGTATTGTGTAAATGCAATAATTCTTGTCTTGGTGCATTTATATTGTCCCTCATTTTAGATGCCATGTTTTAGAACTGCTGTCTCACTCAGTGACGTTTGTCTGCAACGTGACATTTCTTGTCTTATTGGAATGTGGTTGCATATCCTACAGTTGATGCACTTTGGACTACAACATTTTTTCCTATAAATTATATCTTATCTTATTTAATCAGTATATGTTAGTCAGAGAATGGCAGGTATCTGAAAGTCCTTACAATGAAACCTATCCAACCACAGCCTATTCTGTTCAAATAGACCATGGCTTGCCATCCATTAATGGAATCCCTTCTAAGGTCTCCAAGCTTTTGGATCCTGTCTCCTTTTTTTCAGTTCTCTAGTTCTTTACAGCACCAACAATCTGACCAGTGGGACAAACAATGGAATTGGCTGAGCCACTTATTCTACTGGCTGCTAAACTAGTTTAGCAGCCAGTATGCAACTGAGCCAGGCGACAGTGGTAATAAATTGTCTTGTAATCATTGGATTGCTGGTTTCAGTCCCCACGCTGTCATTGTGCCGTTGGGCAAGACAACGGCACGTATTTCTCTTGCCCAATGGCAAGTGTCTTGGGCCAGCTGGTGACACTTTATCCAGTCCCTTGAACTGGATAAATTGTTACAAGTACAGACCATTTACCATTTCATACATATTGATACCCTTTTAATGTGTTTTTTACCTATTTAGTTTTAACCTGTAGCTTGTATGGATTTTAAACTGTTAATTATGCATATATAAAATTAATTTTTCTAATGCACGTCTTTTAGTGACAGAGTTTCTTACCCAATGTGTGATAAAAATGTCTTCTTTTTTGAAAAAAAAATGGAAAATTTTGTTTTCCAGTTTTGCTGGATAGACAGCAGCACTTTATTGCTTTTTTTTTTTTCTTTTTCTTCAAGAATTTTTTTTTTTTAACATTTTATATACATTTATTGCTCAGGTTAAACAACTCAAATGATTTTGACTGTATGTGAATTTAAAAATATCAAATTATAGGAAATATTAACTTGAAATTTCAGATTGCTGCATTGCACATACATTTTTTCAGTTAAGAATGTTGTAAAATATTTTTTTCAAAGTTTATTCTTATAAGTATTTTTCTTCATATTTCCATTGAAACCCCCCACCCCCATTAAAATAAAGTTGTTTAAAAAAAGACAATCTTCTCTGTGTGTTGCAAAATATACCTTGATCTCTCGTCCCTTCTAGTATTAATGTTTTGATGTAAGTAGAATTTTTGTTTTCTTCTTAAAATGTAAATTCATACTTTTTATAAACCTCCTTAAAACAGCATCATTATCATATTATTATCATTTTTATTGTCATTTTATATTTTAGTTGACTAAACCAGATTGCAATTTCAATAACTTAAGAAGACTCAGATGTGACTGGAACTAATTTGTATATTAAGTTAAAAAGTTGGATAATTGGCCTGAATAAGAGAGGTGAGATGCTGTGGTTTGCACTTAAACAAGCTATTCATGCCTGAAAACTTTCATGTTACCCCCTTTTAGGGAGTTAATTTGCTTTCCTTTATTTCTTATCATGTGTCTCCAAAAACTCTGCCTTCTTCAAACCCAAAATCTAATTTGGCAGAAGATTGAGGCCGCTGCTGTACCTCAGCTTTGTCTTCACCTCCATCTCACTGTGGAACTAAAGCTTTTGTTTTTCCATGTCAGATCCTCAGCTTCAGCTTGTGGGATTAGCACAGATAATTCAGACACTTGGCAGGGGATAACTTTGCTTTCTCATCTCACAGCATCTGCAGCAATGCACTGCTTTTTCACTGGCAGGTGGCCCACTGTGGAAAACCAGTCTACATGCTTCCTAGCAATTATCACTGCCACCAAACAAATGTCTGCTATGAGCAAGAGGTGGAGACTGGACTGAATGTACTTGTCCCATACAAAGGCTAAATTCACATTTGTGTTGAAGAATAAAACTTAGTATACCTGAACAATCTTGATCCCATGATGAATTTGTAGTAGTATTATTGTTGTTTTTATTATTACCTCAGTACTACTCAAATGTTAACTCTGATCTTAACTCCTGGCTCTATGGTTGCTTCCATGTCTGTCCTAGACATAATAACTGATGGTTATTATGTCTAGGCCAGATATTCCGATCCTCACGTCCCCCTGCCCTACATGTTTTAGGTGTTTCCCTAATGCCACACACCTGGATTGAATATGTGAGTGATTAACAGGCTTCTGAAGCACTTGATGGTCATGCAATCATTTGAATCAGCTGTTCTAGAATAGAGGTACATCTAAAACATGCAGAGAAGGGGGGCCTGAGAACTGGAATTGAGAAGCGCTAGTCTAGGCTGACACAAGTTTGTTGAGTGAATATGGCTTATTCCGTGTTGAAAATTAGGCTGAGTGATTTAATTCATACACCATCTTTAAGCAAATGTTCAACTGTTTCAAGTCAAAAAAGAAACATTTTATTATCCATGTCCATTCCCCTCATTCCTAGATCACAAAGGAAAAATGTAAGCCCATTTTTGTCCTGTTTACCTCTACTGACAATCTTAAGAAACCCAGATTATTAGGACGGTTCTTCATTACAGTCCACAAACTATCTACATTGCTTCTTCTCAGTCGGCCATGTTTGTTTACTCTGAACTAAAGTTTGATCTTCAACGTAAGTCATGCACCAACATCTGAATGTTGGTGAATGAAATTGGTTTGTGTGTGCTGTGTTGCTCCTGATGTCTGGCTAAACACCACACACTGTACAACTAAACCAATTGTACCAAAGTTTTTTTATTGTCAAGTATGTTCTAAAACTCAGCCGCTAATTTTAAAACCTTGCCATTTGAATCAGGCATTACTGACAAAATAATGTGCACTGGAAATGTGAAAAATGACACCACATTAATTTACAGTTTTTTATCAAGAAATGCATAGTAATGTAGATTTGTTGTAGGTCCCAAGACACAGAGAGAATTGAGGACAGAAACTGCATTAAAGAGATTTAATAAAACAAAATGTAAAACTTGCAAGCAGGACCTGGCAGGAACAGTGAACCATAAAATAAAGGAAGATGATGAGCAGCGAAGGCAGGAAGTAAATACAGGAGCAATACAAGAGTACAGGGCAGTGACAGCGAA